>CM053028.1:291048137-291200698 GCA_028564925.1 Lithobates sylvaticus | reverse complement strand
GTAAGAGAGGTCTCCCACTGCAATCCAGACTCGCCACTAGGTACGTGACAGTCCACCATTGCAGCCTCACCAGTGTCCACCATTGCAGCCTCACCAGTGTCCACCATTGCAGCCTCACCAGTGTCCATCATTGCAGCCTCACACATGCAGCCTCACCCGTGTCCATCATTGCAGCCCCACCTGTGCAGCCTCACCTGTGTCCATCATTACAGCCTCATCAGTGCAGCCTCGCCTGTGTCCATCATTACAGCCTCATCAGTGCAGCCTCGCCTGTGTCCATCATGCAGCCTCTCCTGTGTCCATTATTGCAGGGTTACCAGTGCAGCTTTACCTGTGCTGAGGGGGTGGCCGGTTTATTATAGCAGAAGAGTATGTAGGAAGAGGAGATCTGACTTCATCGCAGAGCAGGGTTTACCCGCTGTAACAGATTTACATTACAATTGGCATCCACGCGCCGTCACACACAGCCCCGCCCTCCTGAACCCGCACCTGTGACAGACAGAACGTGGGTCCAATGCCAGGGCACGTTCTGTCTGTCACAAGTGCGGGGTCAGGAGGGTGGGGCTGTGTGCGGCGGCGCGCGGACACCTATTGTAATGTAAAGCTGTTACAGCGGGTAAACCCCGCTCTGTGATGAAGTCAGATCTCCTCTTCCCCACACTCTCTTCCGCTATAATAAACCGGCCGCCCCCTCTGTTCCTCCACACTTTTTCTCGCATTAATCCCCCACTGATGGCGGTGCTCGCCCCCCCCCCCCCCTGCTCCCAGGCAGCCCAGCTCCTCGCCGGACCTCATTTTCCACTCGCAAAATGCGAGTGGAAAATTTGAGGGCTGATCTACTATGACCTGAACTACAATCTCCATATTACATGTGTGACGTAGAAAGCCCTCCCTCCTATGTACATGTATAAAGGTGGTCATACACTATACAATCTCTGTACAATTCCCTTTAGATTTACCAAAATTCACTCTGTATCCAATCAGGCAGGCCCTTGCACTACATCAGGGGTGTCCAACCTGTGGCCCCAGAGAATTGAGCATGCAGTCCGGGCCCATCTGGAAGGAGACTGGGAATACCGTGCAAACATAGCAACTGTGGCAGCCTATATTGACAAGTTAGGCAAATGGACGTGTGGAGAGATACCGGGCAAACATAGTTGATGAGTGCTGGGTGTGTGCGCTAATGAGTTCAGCTGTGAACTGCTGCCTTGTCTAAGGCCCCTTTCACACGGGACGGATCCATAATGATCCGCCCCGTGAACATCCGCTTGCTCAGCGGGGATCGCTCCGTCGGTCCCTGCACAGTGTGCAGGGACTGCCCTGTCAGATCTCCGCTCTCCTCTATGGAGGATCGGATGAACACGGACTGTCTGTCTGTGTTCATCCGATCCGCTCTGCAGACGGATAGAAAAATAGGATTTTCCTCCGTCTGCAGAATCGGACCATAGCGGAGACGGATAATATCGGTTGTCAGCGGATGTTCAGTTGCTGACACCCGCTATCCCATAGGGATACATGTATGTCCGTATTTCATCCGAAAACGGATGGATGAAATACGGACATACGGTCTGCACATGTGAAAGGGGCCTTACTGGTTTTTATGTCCCAAATCTACATACCAGGAAGACATGGCGTTTTCTATGGAACGCAGCAGTGACTACAGCCTAGTACACACGATCAGATTTTCGGACGACCGTTCGTCCATTTTTTGTTGCATGTTGAAAGTGAAGAGGTTACTCACCATGCGAAAATTCTCGTACGACAGAATACAACTTCAGAAGTGACGTAATGTATTGACTAGTTTTGTACGTATTCTTTTGTTTCTGAGCATGCCTAGTCTTGCGCTTACGATTTTTTTCGGATGAAAAACAATACTAATTAAACGAAAATCGGACGTTAAGTTCATGCATCATAAAAACGTTATAGTCTGCACATCCAGCTTTTGTCTGATGAAAAAACGGAATCGGCTATCAAAAGCACCATATTTACTGATCCGAAAATTGTCAGATCGTTCGGACAAAATTTTACTTCCGATTTGCGTATCGTGTGTATGGGCCTTTAGGTAACTCCTTGATCTAAAAATCAAAGAAAGATTTTATTTTTCTGCAACAGAGGTACAATGGTACATAGGGGAGCTGGAATTTAGAAAAAAAAAAAAAAGGTGAATTTTGCCTTTTAAAAGCTAAGTTCACCTTTAAGAAAATAATTTAAATAAATCACAAATTTTTGCTGGAAAAAATGTGCATTTATTGTTTTTGTTCCACAGCAAAGCATTGCACCTGTGATCAGCAGATTATAAGTGCAATGTCAGGCTGTGACTCACAACAAGCATGGTAGGCTTTACGGGTATGATGGCAGACTTTACAAGAAGTCAATTTTCTAGCCTTCAAGAAGGTAGGATTTGTTGAATCCAGGCCCTAGTCCCACAATACCACTGCTGCAATAACCATACAGTTAAATACAGTGACCGAGAAACAGGATAGAACACTGGCCCTTGGGGCATGAGGTACAGATGATCCTGAATTGGGCCAAATAGCATCGGTCAAAAACTTGAGTATGTCAGAGTACCTTGCCTCCTGGAGCCAATTTGGTGTTTTGAGGATTACCAGAATGCCCCGTTTCTTAATCCTGCAGAGTAGGCCAGACAGAATCTGGAGGGGTAGAAAGGCATAGTTGAACTGATACCAGGGCATCACCAGAGTGTCCACTATTAGGCCCAACAGTCCTAGGAACTGGCAACAATTTTGTCCAGTTTGTTTTTAAATGTGGAAGCCTAACTGTGGTAAGGGGATTGAAAGACCCCAGGATTCAGAAGCTGACAGAGAAAGTCCACCTGACAATTTTCTTTGCCTGGCATGTGTACGGTGGACTGGGCCAGAACATGAAGTTCTGCCTAGGAAAGTCAGTTTCTCTTGGAGTGGCATAACCTCTGGTGCCTGCTTAATGAAGGTCACAGCTGTGGCACTGTTTGATTGGTCGGGTATCCTTTTAATGGTGGAGCCCAGTATTGAAGGGACAACCGAATTTCAGAATCTTGATTGAAGTCGAGCTTCCTCCAATGACCAAGTCTCCTGCAACGACAAGGTGTTGAGGACTACTCCCCAGCCCATCAGGCTGGCATCCATTATGGGAACTTTCTACTATTATGTAACAAAGGGCTTCCCTAACTCCAGCTCAGTAGTGGCAAATCATCAGGCTAGCCCTGGATCAGGTGCATAGGGCGGTCTGTTTGTCCCCCACAGCCAGTTGCAATGGTCTGAAGTGAAACTGGACATCTGTGATGTTCTTGAAGGAGGCCATCATGCAACCCAAGACCCTAATGTATGCATGAATCAAGAGCTTCTTATGGAAATGGAGGGCCCTGGCATGATAAGGAAAGGACAAAATGTCCAGAATCAGACCTAGGTACTCCAATCTGTGAAAAGACTACAGTGATGACTTTTGGAGGCTGAAGATCCAACTGAAGCTCTGTAGAACCTATAATGTCTGTTGGCTGACAGACAGGGAGGACTGGTCATTTAACATGAGATAATCAAGGTACCCTACAACGTGAATCCCTTGAGAACAGTGCAGAGCCAGAACCAGGGCAAGTACCTTTGTGAAAACACAGGCACCAATGGAATGGTCAAAAAGCAAAACAGTGTTAGGCTGGATTCACACCTATGCATTTTTAGTGCTTTTTGCAGATTTGCACTACAGTCCATTCAACATGGTTTCCTATAGAACACGTTCTGTAGTGCAAATCTGCAAAATGCAAAAAGCACTAAAAATGCATAGGTGTGAATCCAGCTTTAAGGTGAAAAAAAAAATGGGAATGCATAGATGGCATCATTGAGGTCTAGTGAACCAGAAAATCCAACAGGAGGGAGGCAATTACTGATCTGGCATTTTCCATGCAAAACATCTGAACCCACAGGAACAAGTTGAGTCAGATCCAGAACAAGCCCAATTTTTAAACCATAAAGAGGTGGTGGGTCCTGGAGCATTTTATTACAGTGGTATAGAGTGGGAGAAAGGACAGAGGAGATTGCTGGAAGAGTCTGCCCGGCCCCCTGAGAAGTGGATTTGTCTTTTAGACAGCAATGGTCTAAGACTGCCATGGCAGGTTCCTCCAAAGCAAAAATAACTAGAGGGCCTCTATCCATTTATCTTTTGGGGCTATGAACACTGGATTATCCACCAAGGGAGCCATGAGGGTCTTGCTAATATATAAGAAATGTCTGGATCAACCACAGCAATTGCCCTTTTCCTTGAGAAACTTTATTCACTAGGATATTGCCGACCAAAAATCTTTGCTGGGTAAATCCAGTCTCCATACAGGACAAGCTCAACTGATGTGTGGACAGGGAAGATCTTAACTAGTGTAGGTTACTTTAAAGTCCCCATACTTGATGAGGGACTGTCTGCTCCAATGCTAAACAAGAGCATAAAGCTTCAATAAGCGTAGTAGCAATAGTCCCTTTCAAATTATGAGAAATATCTGTAGAAGGCGTTATCCTCCTGATCTGACACCTCAGAAAGCAAGGAATCTTCCTTAGCCGACACCATCTCTGCTTACACTGCGACTGGCTCTGGGGCAAAGTCAAAGACCAACTCAAGAAGGGATGTTGAAGGGGCAAAGCCATGACCCCTGCTTTATAGGGGCTTAACAAGGCCCAAAATTCTGCCCATGAACTCCTGACATTGAGTCAGAAAATTTCTCCCTATAAAAAGGAAAGAGAAGGCTGGTGCTGCGATGTCCTGGCCAAATGAGAAGGAAGGAAGTCAGAATGATGGCAACCCGTAGGGAGCTAAAGGTCCATGCACATCAGTAGCACTAATGGGGGGGGGGGGATAAATCCCTTCCTGTTTTCCCCCTTATCTTCAGAGACTGAGCTCTGCAGTAGACAGACCACGGCTCTTGACCTGTAAAGCACCCTGAAACTCCCCCCCCCCCCGGCGCTTTGTTCCAAGGCAGTACCCAGAGCAAGGTCCAGGTATGGTCCCCCAAGTTCAATTACCTGAAGGTAACTGCATATAATCCAGTCAAAATAAAATCGAACAAAGTCTGTTTCCTGTACCGCATGAACTAGCATTTTCCCAATATCCTTTTTGAGAACTCAAGAACTGCAGCTGTGCATGGTAGCCTATCAGCTTATAACTTCAGGTTTGTTCAATTAAGCTTTGACAAAACACCTGGAAGCTGATTGGTTTCTATGCAGAGCTGTACCAGATTTTTCACTCTCCTGTTGTGGCGTTCATTTGGGAAACAATTAGGAAAAAAAAATATTTTTCAACAACTTGTGTTTCAATTCAGATTTCACAAAGCCAAAAAGCTACAAATTGCAACATTTGAAATTGAATATGTTTTTTTCCTCCAGCGATGACTTCCCCAGGATATTCACTTGAATTAACAATGATTTAACTTGAATCAATATATTCCTCATGCGTGCCTGTGGCGTTCATTTGGAAAACAATTAGGAAAATTTTGTCAACAACTTGCGTTTCAATTCAATCAATAATTATTATATTTTTTTGTTTTACAATGACTTCCCCAGGATATTCACTTGAATTAACAATGACTTAATTTGAATCAATATATTTAGTATTAGTGTGCAAGTAATGTGCTTAGTTTTAATTAAGGTACCTGTGAGTTACTTATTTGATCTGATTCAAATGGATTACTAATATACCCCCCATATTTAATCAGGCACCTTATACTTGATCTAGTCCAAAGCTGTTGTTTCTTATGGTGCATTTGTTGTTACATGGTGTCCGTCCATGTTTTGTTTTGTGTTGTCGGTATGTCGGTAATTGTGATTCAACAACCAAATGTTGATCTGTCTAAAGTTTTTTATGGGAATCACACCCGTGAGTGTATAAATAAATAAACTTCACTTTAATTAATTATCTTGAATCGATCAGTTAATGTCTCCACAAAGTAGCTGCTTTTCTTTTTCTTTTTCTTTTCTTTTTCTGGTCCAGAGTGTTCTGTTCCAGATTTTCTCCATTTTTTGCATACATATTTAGCTACGGCGACTTTTTTACCATATTCCTGGCCTGATCGAAAGTCGATTTAACTTTAATCGGCTAATATTGCTATCATCCTGCCAATTTCCCCCTTTTCCACTTCTCCTTTTCCCTTACCCCATCCCTTTTGCATTTTTGTAATAATTTCATGATCATTAAGGTCTATACGGCAGGATACGCTAATACCTGTGTGCTTCCCATCTTTAACTGAGGAAATCACAATTCCCATTATATATATACTTTCTTCTGTGTGGCCAGGGCATGGCTTTCATGTTAGGTGATGAGATAGATCAGGAAATAAAAACCGCGTTTCAATCCAATACTCCTCAATCTTTTGATCAGGAGTTAGAAATTAAAAGCAAATTCAAAGAGCATAAGAAATTACTTATTAAACATTTAAATCGAAAGTGGGACGTATCCTCTTTAGAAAATTATATAAGCCATCGTATAGTCCCTAGGGGCCTACGTGACAAAACTATACCAGCAGAGCATCTGCACACCGACAGATTCCTCCCAAAATGGCGAGAGCTGTGCATCACACATGGAGTAGCAATTATGCAATTGATAGTTGAGGAAGAAAAAAATCAGTTGATCACCCTACAGGAACAAATTACAGAAAGTGCCAGTAGTCTGGAGTCTTTTAAGGATAATGACGAATTTATAAGACAAAATGATAATATCAAAAAAGAAATTGAGAAAGTACAGTTAAATTTAAAGATCAGTAAACAGGCTAAATTCAGACGTGATGTTTCTGATTTTGAGAGTGATCAAGCCTTTGACCTGACGATCAAACGTGGTAGGAGTCAATCCCGGGGACGAGGATATCGACAGAAATCGCGAAATAGACGATCTAAATCAAACGGTTCTGACGAAGAAATACATAATAACGTTATTTTTTTAGACCAGACGGGGGTGGCAAAACCAGACAGTCAGTTACCATCCCCTCCCGAAAAAATCTTGATAGCACCAAAATTGAAGGAAAGCAAGGTGCGCACTTATACCCGGAGCCAAAAACGAAATTAGTCCCTGCTAGCCTTCATGAGACAACTTCACAAAACACAAATGATTTAAAAGTGGTTAATTTGACTAATATGACACTGACCAATGACCATATAAGGCTATTACAGAAGGGAATGTCCTTTTCCCCCACAGCGAGCATGGACGAATTTACAGTCTACAAAGATGTCGCTTTATTTTTACGTAAAGTCTTTTTTCGCTCTTTATATAGTGACCAAATCAACCCAGCACCATTGGCCACTAACCATTTAAATAACGACGAAAAAGCAATTGATATCCTAATGTCCTTGCTGGATGAAAATGACGACTACACCGAACCCTCTGTTCTTGTACGACGGCCATCTAACCTGAGAATAAGGTCACAAAAGATGCCCCCGCTGTCTAAGAATAGATGGCTGCACCTTTTCTTGGAATTGGTCCAATGTGACCTAGAAAAGATTAACTGGAACAGATCTCCCCTGGACAATCTCACTAGCGCAGAGAGACTTGCTCTATCAGATTTACAAAAAACCAAAAATATTGTAATTAAGAAAAGTGACAAGGGTGGTAATGTCGTATTAATGACAGAAACCATGTATGAGAAAGAAGTCAAACGTTTATTAAACGATAGAAATACTTACAACATACTTGATAGGGATCCTTTCCCAAACCTTGTGCATGATCTTAACGAGAAACTTACTTTCGCTAGAGAGGAAGGCCTCTTGACTAAAAAAGAATTTCAACATCTTGTGGTTTCTGAATACAGCCTACCGACTTTCTACATCATACCTAAAATCCATAAAAATTTGGAAAACCCCCCCGGGCGCCCAATTGTGTCTGCTTGCCAGGGCCCTTTAGAAAGAATAGGACGGTACCTGGACTCATTACTACAGGACATGGTCAAGGGCCTTCCGTCCTATGTGCAAGACACTGGTCATGTACTGTCCATAATCTCCAGTCAGGATCCTTACCCCAACCCAGAAGAGGTGTGGCTAGTCGGCATAGACGTCGAATCATTATACACATCTATCCCTCACCAAATCGGCATTGAGGCAGTGTCCAGTTTTTTGGAGACAACATACCCATATGCCTGTCACCAAAACGAGTTTCTTATTGATTTATTAAAATTAGCTCTAACCAACAATTTTTTTCAATTCCTCACGACATACTATCATCAGATACAGGGCACCTCTATGGGTGCAGCCTGGGCTCCATCTTACGCCTGCCTCCATTTGGGCCAGTGGGAGAGGGAGGATGTGTATCCCTCGTCGATGTACCGCAGCCACGTACAGACCTGGCTGCGGTACATCGATGATGTATTGATGATTTGGCGAGGCACCTTGGATGATTTACACAAATTTATGCAGCAGCTTAATTCCAACCACAGAAACATTAGGCTAACTTACAACTATGATCGTTTTTCGTTGCCATTCCTTGATTTGAAAGTTTCCATGGAAAATGGTCTACTGGGCACTAGCACGTTCCGAAAATCGACAGCAGCAAATACACTGCTATACGCCTCAAGCCATCACCCTCAATGGTTGAAAAATGGGATCCCTGTTGGGCAGTTCCTCCGCATTAAAAGAAACTGCTCGGACCCAGCTCAATATAAAAAAGAGAGCGCTGATTTATATCACCGATTTCGGGAACGGGGCTATTCCCATAATCAGATTAAGAGAGCCAAAAAGAAAGCAGCCTTAAGGGATAGAACAAGCTTGTTGGAAACCACAAACAAAAACAGACCACCTCCCTTGTCATCTCAGGCCACTCCCCCAGAACCCGTAAGAATTATCACAACCTTTGGGTCCCAATGGAACGAGGTGCGTCGGACCTTAGAAAAACACTGGGGGATCCTGACATGCTCCCCTACCCTGGCCAAGATTGTGGGTGATGCACCCAAGCTCGTCGCCAGACGTGCGAGGAGTCTTGGGGACACTCTGATACAATCTGAATTTGTTAAAGAAGCTGACTCAACCTGGCTTTCCGACTACCCTAGAACTAAGGGCATGTTCCCCTGTACTAGGTGCCAGGTTTGTCCTTATGTACACCGCACCTCTTCTTTTTCTGATGCACTTGGTAGGGACAACTTTAAAATAGTTGACCTTATCAACTGCTCAAGTACAAGGGTTATCTACATGATTACGTGTCCTTGCCCTAAGATCTACATAGGCAAAACAAAGCGTTCCCTAAAAATACGAATAGGCGAGCATTTAAGAGAAATACGTGAAAAGGGTAAAATACCTGAGAAACCTCTTGCTAAGCATTTTTTTACCCATCATGGAGGCGACACAACAGGGCTGTTAGTCAAAGGAATCTATCTTTTAAAGCTACCACCAAGACGTGGTGACTTCGATAAGATACTCCTTCAGAAAGAAAAATGGTGGGTATACCGTTTAAAATCTTTAGTTCCACTAGGCCTTAATACCGAGTTAAATCTACAGGCCTTTCTGTAATCTCAGTTTGTTTATAAACCTCATCCCATTATGCAAAAATTGGTTATGCTAAATTAATTCAGCTTGCAAATACTCTTAAATGCATTTAAATGCATAACTAATATGCATAAAGGGGGTTTATTTAAAATGTTGTTGCACACATTTACCGACACTGGTCCCATTATTCTGGTCCTTTATAGTCTATTCACGAGATTTACAAGTTAAATCTCTGTGCCGCCATTTACATTAAATGGCCACTTTATTCTTCAAAAGTGCTCTTTGAGTTTGCTTAACAAAATGTTTAAATGCAAGTCGCAGGTTAATCTTCCTTATTCTTCATTTTATATATATATATTTTCTCTATTTTTTCTTATTGTTCGGCTAATATCTCACCTAGTCTTAAATGAGCGCTCCATCTGGTTAACTGTTCTTTAGTCACCAGTTGGCGCGGCATCTGTTTAAAAATTTGTTTTTTTAAAAAAAGAATTTAATTGTTTGTTTTATAATTAAATGTTTTTCCCATGCCCTGCCCATGGTCCACCATTTTTCTAACCATAACTACCCATGCATTATTTAGGGTACAATAATCCAATTGCTTTCACAATTTTAGGTGAATTACCTAAGCAATTAAGGATCCGGTTAGAACGGTCATAATACCTTTTAACACAAATTTATCCTTCTACCAACACCTGTTGCAATTTGCTGATTATCAGCATAAGAAGGCATCACAGACACCTTCCCACAACACGTCGGAAGAAGCTACTGCAATTACGCCCTCAGCGAAACGCGTCACGTGGTGCACCATGTGATCAACAGCGGACTTGCACACACAGAGCGGTGTCTCCGCAAGCGGAGTCCCGTACGCCCAGCACGGAACTAAGCATAGCTTAGTCGGCCCCCAAACTTGAGGTACCTCACTCGGTACGAGCGGCTTAATATCTAGCCACCCACTGGCCTTCTCTTTGACCACCAGGCATGCTAAATATCCAACGGCCATCCAGCGCTGGTTAGCGCGCGTCAAAATTTCAACCCAGCAAGGACTGCGGATCAGTCGGGTATGGACTCTTGACATAAGCCACAGACATCTCTCCACATGTGAGACGCCGACGATGGGGTAACGTTAACCAATTGTCTTTACACTTTCAAATGTCTGCAGTAAGGTCTTATTGTCACTAACAAGCAGCTTTTTCAGCCTGAACTGAATCTGTGCTGTATGACTTTAAAATTTCTGGCTCGTTGGAAATTTCCATTTGTTATATCATATATACAGCCTGTTGAGTCTTTTGGGACAGCTAATTTCCAGAATGCAATCATAAATGGTCACCAGAACTGATTGATTCTCAATTGACTTATCTCAAGTAATCAAGCTTCTAACACCATTCTGCTTTCTAGCCGTGCCTGTGGCGTTCATTTGGAAAACAATTAGGAAAATTTTGTCAACAAGCTGTGTTTCTATTCAGATTTCACAGAGCTAAAAAGCTATAAATTGCAATATTTGAAATTGAATATGCTTTTTTCCTTACAGTGATGACTTCCCCAGGATATTCACTTGAATTAACAATGATTTAACCTGAATCAATATATTCCTCATGCGTTTTTATCCTAGTTGTGTCGCTAATCAATTATTATTCCGTTTTCCAATTATGCTCTAATGTGCTTAGTTTTAATTATTATACTTATTTTTGTTTTTATTCCCCTTTTCCAATTATGCTCTAGTGTGCATAGTTTCAATTAAGGTACCTGTAGGCTACTTATTTGATCTGATTTAAATGGATTATTAATATATTCCCCATATTTAATCAGGCACCTTATATTTGATCTAGTCCAGATGCTGTTGTTTTTATTTTTTGGTGCATTTGTTGTTATATGGTGTCCGTCCATGTTTTGTTTTGTGTTGTCGGTATGTCTGTAATTGTGATTCAACAACTAAATGTTGATCTGTCTAAAGTTTTTTATGGGAATCACACCCGTGAGTGTATAAATAAATAAACTTCACTTTAATTAATTATCCTGAATCGATCAGTTAATGTCTCCACAAAGTAGCTGCTTTTCTTTTTCTTTTTCTGTTCTTTTCTCTGGTCCAGAGTGTTCTGTTCCAGATTTTCTCCATTTTTTAAAAAGAAATCAGGTTTGTCTACAACTTCTGTCTTTCATGAAACCATGCTGTCTGTTGATTAAAAAGTTTTTTTCCCAGCAAGAACTCGTCTATGTGGTCTTTTATTAAACGCTCCAGTATCTTCCTGACTATAGAAGTTAAACTAACAGGTCTATAGTTACATGGTAAAGACTTTGTTCCCTTTTTAAATATAGGCACCACGTTCACCCTGCGCCAAGCCAGTGGTACTATTCCCGTCATTAAGGAGTCCCTAAAAATTAAATACAATGGCTTTGAAATTACAGAGCTCAATTCTTTTAGGATCTGTGGGTGGATGCCATCTGGTCCAGGTGCTTTATCCACCTTTATTCTGTCTAAATATTTCTGGACCATATCACTTTTGAGCCATTGTGGATCATTCAGGGCTGTGTAAATACCACCCCCATTATGGACATGAGCTCCCCCATGCTCCTTTGTATACACAGAGCTGAAGAAAGTATTTGATAAATTAGCCTTCTCTTTGTCCCCAGTCACCCACTCTAGATCATTTTGTAAAGGGCCTACATGCTCAGACCTGACCTTTTTACTATTAATATATTTGAAGAATTTTTTTGGGGTTTGTCCTACTATCTTTTGCAATCTGTCCTTCGTTTTGAATTTTTGCATCCTTGATTTCCTTTTTACATATTCTATTAAATTCTTTGTAACATTTAAACACTAGTGTTCCTTCACTTTTATATTTTTTAAAGCTCTTTTCTTATTGTTTATAGCTTTTTTAAAGCGGAAGTAAACCCATCGATTTAACAGTCTAAAAAAAAAAAAAAAGGCATTCCGTGAATGCTAACTGCACATTGGCTGTGCTCTCAACCAAACAGTCAAACCATCCAATGGCTGGTGTCATAACGGATCACATGTGCAGCACTGTGGCAGTTGAAGATTAAACAGAGGCAAAGATGGCAGCTTCCTTGGCTGAAAACGATAGGGGGGGTTTACTTCCACTTTAACTTTGTGAGCCACACAGGTTTTATTTTAAGCCCTTTAAACTTATTGCCCATGGGAATATACTTTGCAGTGAGGTCCCAAACAGTCTTTCTGAAGAATTCCCATTTCTGTTCTGTGCTCATTGATGCCAATATTCCCTCCCAGTCCAAGTCCTGGAGAGCAGCCCTCATCCTTGGAAAATTTGCTCTCTTGAAGTTGAGCGTTTTTTTATCTTTCCTGTATGTATTTCTTGCTTACAGCTAACATCAAATGAAATCATGTTATGATCACCGTTACCCAGGTGTTCCTTTATCTGAACATTAGTAATAAGCTCTACATGGTTTGAGATTACCAGATCCAGCAGAGCATCATTCCTAGTTGGGGCCTCTCCAGTTTTAGTAAATCAACCCCACTGTGTGGACAGCATAGTGGGCACTCTAAAGCCTCATACACACGATCGGATTTTTGGCAGGGAATTGTGTGATGAGACTGTTTGCCTAAAATCCGACCGTTGCGCTCCATCAGACAATTGTTGGCCAACTTTCCGCCAACAAATGTTGGATGGCTAGTAAACGGTCTGTTGTCAGATTTTCCTATCGTGTGTACACAAGTCTGTCACACATAAGTCAAAAGTACAAAACAGGCATGCTCGGAATCAATGCTCACCAAACACGACACCAGCAGAAGGTGCCCAAAGGGTGGCGCTCAAGAGCTGAAATTCCTTGCAGTACGTCACTACGTTCGTGTTTGTTGGCAGACAATTGAGTGCAGTTAGTATGCAAGACAAAATCCAGGCACATGCCCTTCGGACAAGTCTGTCGCTTTGTCTGCGGAAAATCCGATTGTGTACGAGGCTTTAGGCTTCATGTACACTAAACGTTTGAAAACCTCTTCTGAACACTATAACTTGACAGCTAGTAACCAACATTAAAAACTGTCCATTTTGACACATTTACATGCCGCGTTAATGAACGCTTTCATTTACAAAGTGTTTTCAATGGGAAAATCTCTCTCTCTCTCTCTCACGCTTATAAACGTGAGTTACCGCATTTAAAATTATGTTATAAGCATTTGGCATTTTACGTGCCTCTGAACATCCATCCAGAACGCATTTTTTTGCTTTCTGATAAGACAAGAGAGGAGAGTTCAGGGGCTGCAGAAAAAAAAAAAAAAAAAAAACACACAAACAATGCCCAACTGCTCCTAAACGTCAGTTTACCAGCTGCAGTGTACACGAGGCCTTAGGCATTTATGCTGCACACTATACACAGATCAATTGTAACAAATATTTTTAACACTAATGATAGAATGTTTCTTTTCCAGCCCTGACCAAAATATTTGAGTGATGTTTTTCACAAGCAATCTTCAAAAATCAATAATGCACAGCAGGAAAGAAAAAACAATAACTGCTATATCTCACAAATTATGCACATGATACAATAATGAAACGAAACACAAATGCAATTATTTTGCTGAATGAATCAGAAAATGTTTATTGAAAAATAATTTACACACAAGTAGCATTTGCAATATCAGGAGCAAGACTGCATACATTATTATTCAAAGGGGTTTTGCCAAAATGTCTAGAATTTCCACACATAGCTTCTTCCCATATAGATTTGTTTTAAATGGTAGAAAGTCCTCTGCTCCTAACCTGCACTGTGCCAAGGGATCAGAGGATGTCTGAGGCTCTTGCATTGTCTTCTGACTTGCTGACAGTGGTTACCAAATAAAGAAGCACACAAAAAACCTGCTGCATTTGAATTGATTACACACAATAACATGACAATTTCACTGTGGAAGATGTAGAATGAGATGGCACGTGACAAATGTCCTTTAGCCCTGGTTCCATTGAGGAGATTAGGTATGTCAAATTGCATGCCAAATTGACGGCAATGCACTGATTCCCAAAAGTAGTTTCTGTATTACTTTTGTCGATTTCGGGGTGTGATTTCTATTGACATCTGTGCACAAACCTGCACAGATGGCTCTGAAATTGCCCCTGAAGTTGGGACTGACATGCAGGAATGAAATCGTGTGAGTTCAGCTTCATTCCCACAGTCAGTGTGAACCTAGGCTTAAGGTGATAAACCTTTTGTTATCTTCTGATTTAATAGCAGTAAACCTGCACACCTAGAGTGACACAGACCACCACATCATATGAACTGGATAGTGGATAAGCAGGTCAGATGAAGAAGAGTTTGTGTAAAAGTCTGATGGCCTGTTTCCAAAAGATCATATCCTCTTCATGCCTATCCAGCCATACAAATGTAAACCACTAATGGTTATAGAGGGAACATAAGCCTGATAGCAGCCATCAAAAACAGTGAATTAAGACAAAGGGTTTGAAAAGTCTCATAGTTTGCTTTCTTTAGAAAACAGTCATAGCCTTATTACAAAGTCTTGCCAGCATGCTGTAGAGAACAGTGGCGGCTGGTGGGTTTTTGGGGGGGGGGGGCAGCAAACAACGAACCTCCCTGCGGCAACTCAACCCCCCTGCCGCTGTCTGCCGGCACTTACCCCATCTAGATGGCCAATGACCGGGCATCCATGCATCGGCACTTCTTCACGCTTCCGCCATCTCCTCCCCTCCAATAGGAGCGCCTGTCCTTTCAGCCCAAAATCAGGTGATGGGTATTAGACACGCTACCTGATTGGCTGGGAGGAGGATCAGTGCTGCAAGAGCGAATATTCATTCACTGTTGTAACACACCTGGGTGGGATCGGAGCACACTCTCTGCGACCCGATCCCACTCTATTTTGAAGACTATTAGAGCCTCTGGCCGCTCCAATTCATGCGACCGGTGACCTGAAATGGGCTGGACGCATGAATAGGGGGTGGCCGCTGTGGCAATGGATAGGGGGGCGGTGAGGAGAGAGGGAGCAGCACCCGGGCGCCCCTAATGGACAGGCACCACTGGTAGAGAAGGACCCTTGCGCTCTGTGTGGAAGCAGTGCTCTCTCTGCAGAGATTGGACATACATACTGCTGAATAAGACTTATAGCTATGCAATCAGCAAAGCTCATGCTCCCTATTAAATGCAGAACTCTAATTCAGCAGAGATTATGTTAGACCACTGTTTTTACACAGAGAGCAAGGTTCCTTTTCCCTAGTATGCTGGCAAGAGATAGGCTTTTAACTCAGGCTGTGGCTGTTTTTTTTTAGAAATCAAACTTAAAAAGACTTTACATGCTTTTTGTTTGAATGCACCTGGAATGTATTTAGCTAAAATGGATCAGAACGTTCAATTGTGTTTTAATCAATTCCTAAAGACTGCAGCAAAATCTGGATCAGTATGGAAAAAATATTTTTTTTAAACAAGAACCTTTAAAACACACCCAAGAACTCTTTTCTGTTTAAAAATGTAGGGAGGTGGGTTACATAAAATATTAGTATATATAAAAATATATAATTAGTAACGTTCGAGAGAAAAAAAAAAAAACTTTTTTACTTAAAAAAGACACGATCAATAGGTTAGCGTACCCTGAACTTGGCCATTAATATACAAAAATAAAATAAAAAAACTATTTTGATGAACAGTTCCAGATAAAGAAACAGATTCTACCTCTATTGCGGTGCAAAGTTATAGGCCCATGCTCCAACCTTTACTAACAGACTTAACTGTATGCCCTTTTTGTTCCCCTACAATGACTAAGGTTACAAGGAGAGCAGGTGAAGTGTGATCCTGGTTAAGGGTGAAACTAAGAAAAATGAGAAAAGTTCTATTCACAAATCATGAGGATATCTAGCAAATAATTCTACCATTCAACATTGATGCAGCATAATGCAGATAGGTGTGCAGGATTATTTGCTTGTGCAAACATATATGTTATACTGTATCAAGCTAATCAGCCATTTCCTTTTGTTCTCAAGAAAACTACTGCTTATGTCCTTTTAACAAGTGCAAATGTACATTTTTTTTATAATAAAATAAAAATATACAAGGAAATTTTAATACACAAGTTTAACTGAACAATTCCGGTCCAGTGTGTAGAATTCCTAACCTCAAGTGCTTGCATTTAAACAGAGTACATTTTCTTTTAAAGGGCTCACTAGAAAAACTTTATCAAAGCATAAAAAACGGGGCCAGTTTTTAGCCACCACTGGCTTTATGAATGTCCAATAATATTTTATACCATGAAATACTTGTTAAAAAGATCATATGTGACATCATAGCACAAGGCAGGGGCTTTGACTAAAATGAATACAGTAAGTCCCCTACTTACGAATGCATTTCATTTTGGGAGCCTGTTCGTAAGTACAACTTGTTTTTAAGTCCAGTAAATATCAGCGCTTGCAGACAAAGGCTGCAAGCACTGATCAGTGTGTTCTGGCAAGATCGCTGCACCAACATTGCTTGTGTTGGTATGGCGATCTGTTTTTTTTATTCAGCTCTCTGAGTGTGTGTACCCAGCTTTGCAGGATTGGACATGTTCGCATCAGTGAAAGTTCATAAGTAGAATATTCGTATGTAGGGGGACTTACTGTATTTATTGAGGGTACAGTTGCTTTAAGCTACAATGGTTTGCATAGCCCCCACTGTACCAATTTATTTGGGTTTAAAGACCAAAGTATGCACCTTAGAGAGCCCGAACAAGGGATCCAAAAACAAATAGCACAACTAATATAAAAACCATGCACCAGTTAAAAGGAGCACCAGGCTAAATTAAATGTATTAGTTTGCACAAAAAACAAACACAACATCCAACATGTTTTGAAGGGCCAGAAAACACTTGCCTTTCATGAGGGCTGTTGTAGTTAAAGAATATGTGAGAAGATGGGAATATGTTACCCCAACCACATTCTTGACACTGTCTGTTGTAGCATGTACTTGCGTTATTTCAAACTGATCATGCTAGAAATTAGAGTATATCCATCTCAGCGTGGTCAGTTTTCTGGCTGTGCTGGAATCTCTGCCTGCCTGTAATGATCACAGACTTGTGCTGACAAGCGCCCCCCCCCCGCACAGCCATTCACTGGGAAGATAAGTATACTGCTCTCTTTCTCCACCCCCAGCTCTCCAAGCCCCTTACGTAGCTGAGAACAAAGATTATGCGATTGATGGCTCACACAAATGCTACTGGCTAGTAACTCTTAGTCCAAAAATTAACTTCCTTTATGAAAGAGGGGTGCTTTTCTGGCTCCCGAAATGTGTTGGCTGTTTTCTTTTTGTGCAACCCAATAAATTAATCTAGACTCCTAATATTTGGTCTGGCGCGCCTTCCATTGGTGCATATTTTCTTCTGGTAACCTGCCGTGTACTCACGCAGGGTAGCCATGTCTGTTTCTCAGTCAGTAAGCTCTCCAAATGTTTTTTTCCTCTCACTAATTTGTATGAACTCACATCAGAGTCCTAGTACCTCTTGGGTGCTTTTTTATTCATTAAAGCATAATTAACGTCTCACAGCATTTCCTCACTTTATAGTCCTGAACTGTCACATTTTATTATCTGTGACCGATGTTCCTTGGAAATGTGCTTCCTGCTGGTCCTCCTCCAGTGCTCTATGTTGGCACAGAGCCACAACCTTTATCATAAGTGTCCCCACACAGACTCTTTTGGAAAGGAAGTGAGGGATCTGACCAGTTCAGTTACTTCCAGCTAATTACTGGCAGCACTGGGTCTAACCAGTCATATTTAGACACCATGTACAACTGTGAAGGTAAAACTGGAAATGGAGGTTTTTGGTACAAAATCTCTTTGCATATCTATTTGGGACATTGGCTGGCCTTTAAAATTCTCTCTCTACATAGTCCCGTAAAAATTAAAGATTTGGAACAAAAACATTCCTGCATTTGCACTGCAGGTACATAGCATATGCAAGTCAATTTTAGAACAGCAAATGTTCCCTTAGATTGCCCAGCCTCTACAGGGAAGGTGCAGCCTTTGCATACCCTGAAACTCATATCTTAAGCTAAAAACGTGTGGATGGATGAAATCTACACTGCCGGTTATTGTATTTAAGCAGCTGCAGTACCTGCAGCTTCTTGAATATCTGAACAGTGACAGGCTGATAGGATGCAGTCACTGTTCAGCCAACAAGTTTTCACCCGGTTTGATTTATCAGTCAAGTTTAGTCAAGCCTGTTGGTGTCAATTGGGCCACCCACAACTCAAAATTTTGAGATGTGTATAAATTTAGGATAAATAGTCCACGCTTAGGATAAAGGTAAAGGTATGCAGCCTCCCCTGAATGGACTCCCTAGGAAGCCAATAATTAAATAAAAGTGGTAAAGGGATGATGGCGCTCCCTAATGCAAAAATGTGTATGTGACCACACTACCTAACACACTTAATATGCTATAAATGATAGTGGGAATAGATAAGTATGTGAAAGAAATGTGAATATAAAAACCAATAATAAAGTGATTAAGAGATTAGCACTCCATACCAATCATAGCCATCCAGCCTGGGGACACTCAAAATTAGGTGTGGTACCAGAGGAAAAGCTAATGGGGCTGATCACTTAAATTGATGCAAAAAACAGAGGCAAATCTATAATGTGATAAATTGGAATAAGATGTGTCCACCGACTGCCATCTCACACCACCCTAAATAAAATCAATACATGTGTCACACATATAGTGAAAGGTAAATGTATCTAACTGTAAGTGATTCCGGCAATAAGCATATGATATAATATTAAAAGTGAAAAAGTACATAACATGGGCCACATAGAAAAAGTGTGTGAACCCCGTGAAAAAGTATATATGTATATATATATACACACGTAGAAAGTCCTCCCCGGGTTGGGTGCTCCAAAGGGTATACAAAAATGAAAAAAAGGAAAAGAAAGTATACAAATGTTCAATAATCAGTGACTGTAGTGACTTCGCTGTTGTAGGTAAGGTGACTTCGTGCTGCCCATATGGTCCCACACTCACCGGAAAATACCACCCCTGCAGGGGTAAAAGGTATAGATGGAAATCCGTCAGTGGTCCCTCTGCCAGCAATGGATCGATATCCAGCTCCTACGTATCCACAGGAATAGTCACAGGATCTGGGTACTGTTATCCAGCATCAGCACTCCATTAAATTCAGAAAAAATGTCCCTCCATGGCAAAAGATAAAAAGAAAAACTCGCTTTTGAGAAAGTCACATGACGAAACGTGCGTAAGGCGTACTTACCTCACTTCCGGTTAGCACAGGAGGCTTGGAACGCTGCTGGGACGCAAGCTGCGGAGCGGCCACTGTGCATTATTTGTAATAGAGGGCAATTAGGCTTTAAAGCCCTACGCAAGCCCGCCGGGACTTTGTTATATACTTTTTAACCTTAATTTTTGTTTTTATTTTTTGGTTTTACTTTAATAAAGTGTAATTGGTTTTACATTTTGCGCTATGAGGCCCCTATTTTTCTTTTTATCTTTTGCCATGGAGGGACATTTTTTCTGAATTTAATGGAGTGCTGATGCTGGATAACAGTACCCAGATCCTGTGACTATTCCTGTGGATACGTAGGAGCTGGATATCGATCCATTGCTGGCAGAGGGACCACTGACGGATTTCCATCTATACCTTTTACCCCTGCAGGGGTGGTATTTTCCGGTGAGTGTGGGACCATATGGGCAGCACGAAGTCACCTTACCTACAACAGCGAAGTCACTACAGTCACTGATTATTGAACATTTGTATACTTTCTTTTCCTTTTTTTCATTTTTGTATACCCTTTGGAGCACCCAACCCGGGGAGGACTTTCTACGTGTGTATATATATATACATATATACTTTTTCACGGGGTTCACACACTTTTTCTATGTGGCCCATGTTATGTACTTTTTCACTTTTAATATTATATCATATGCTTATTGCCGGAATCACTTACAGTTAGATACATTTACCTTTCACTATATGTGTGACACATGTATTGATTTTATTTAGGGTGGTGTGAGATGGCAGTCGGTGGACACATCTTATTCCAATTTATCACATTATAGATTTGCCTCTGTTTTTTGCATCAATTTAAGTGATCAGCCCCATTAGCTTTTCCTCTGGTACCACACCTAATTTTGAGTGTCCCCAGGCTGGATGGCTATGATTGGTATGGAGTGCTAATCTCTTAATCACTTTATTATTGGTTTTTATATTCACATTTCTTTCACATACTTATCTATTCCCACTATCATTTATAGCATATTAAGTGTGTTAGGTAGTGTGGTCACATACACATTTTTGCATTAGGGAGCGCCATCATCCCTTTACCACTTTTATTTGAGATGTGTATGTCCAGCCTTTTTAATATTTTAAGGGAATGAGGGGACAGGGATTAGACAGGTTATTACTTTAATTCATCTTTCAATGATTCCTCCCCATTTCTTCTCCTGGAATATATACCCGCCCCATCTAGCTAATGCAGAAATACAGGAGAATGCAAATGCTGAACCAGACAGCTGAATATACTCTTGAAAGGTTTAACTTTATAAACTTGTAGCATAAAAGATACCCATTGCATGGGTGATTTTTGTTTATTATTTGTTACCATTTAAATGATTGGAATCCATTAGTGCATACATTATTTATAGCAGTATGCTAGTTAAATTTGCATACATCTCAGGAAAGGGAATACTTTATACGGACCTAAAAGGGATAAAGAAAATGAAAATCCTTTAGGCAAAAAAAAAAAAAAAAAAAAAGGACACAGATTGAATGGCAAGTTGAATGGTAGGTGATCTTCCTGAAAAGGAGGGCTAGTCTATGCAAATAGCTTGAATTAAAATAATGGCCCTTTCGAGGTCTCCTTCATCCGGTCACACAATATATTCATTAGAAGTGCAGTCCTTGTAACTTCAGAAACAATTCTTCATTTTTATGAAGAATATTCATGACTTCCTCCAGTACATGACAAGATGATGTTGCTCTGATGTTGTGCTTAAATTGCTAGATCACATACAAAAAAAAATTAAAATTCTTCTTCTTTCTGCAGGTAAACAAAAAAAAAAAAAAAAAAGCGCTTAATATCCATAATAGTTGAAACCAAAATAATATACTTAGTGTATGTAAAGTATTTTTGTTCCCTTTTAAAATAACAAACGTTCTACTTACCTGCTCTGTGCTATGGTACTGCACAGAGTGGCCCAGATCCTCCACTTCGAGTCCCTCACTGGTGCTCCTGGCCTCTCCCTCCTGCCAGAGCAAGCTGCTTGCAATGGGGGAACCCGAGAAGCCTCAGTCCAGAGTCGCAACTAACTTTGTGCGCCTCCACACACACACACACACACACACACACACACACACTCTAAGCTTTCCCCCACCCTCTCATTGGTATTCGCTGACTGATGGACAGCTGTAGGAGCCAATATCTCCTGCTGTTGTCTTAGCCAATAAGGGAGAGTCTCCAAAGAGTCGAGGCCCTCATGCACATTGCTGGAGGAAGATCGAACTTAGGGTCAGTATTAGGGGGGAGCTGGAGGGGGAATGCTGCACACTGAAGGTTTTTATCTTCATGCATAGAATGCATGAAGGTAAAAAATATTCAGCCTTCAAAAACATTTTAAACATTTTACTTCTAGAATACTCTGAGGAAAAAAAACAAGTATAGAAATAGGATGCCATACCCTTGATGCAGATTTTGACTTTATCCGTAGGAAGGAAGATACTGTATTACTTTCCTTGGCTTCAAAAAAGTCATTAAAATCCTGTTGAAAAACACCAGCACAAATTAATATAAAATTACCATATACGAGAAAAATAAAAAATAAATAAAATAGGCAAAACAAAATGTTATAGTATGAGTACAGAGGACTGACAGCAGCCGGAAGGTGAACTCCCTGAACTAAGATGTTATTCTTCCATCTGTTTGTCAATAGTTTAAGCTGTGCAAAATCAGGCAAGCATTCGGCTACACGTTTGTAGATAACCTGACTGACAACTGTTATTTACTAAATCTACAACCAGTGGTGGGTGTGCAGCATTAATTCTTGGCTGCAGAAAAGTGAAATCAAGACAATGCCATAAAAACACAAGACACAGAGGACAGGCTATTCCCTTTTACACATTGCACTTACCAAACCATTCCTCCAAAAACACAGCTATTTCGTTGTATAAAATTAGTGGCAACTGTAATACTCCAAAAACTGCCTTTCCATAATATCAAGAATGACTTTGGTGAATATATTCAAAACAATTTCAAATATATCCCTGCCTGACAACTCTGCATACTTGGTTATAATTATATGGTTTGACAGGGCTCTACACAATTATTGAAGCAAATGTTTGGGGATGATGTCAGCAAGTGATATTTTACTTCTATGTCCTAATTGCTTCCAGAAGGCATTCATCATAACAAAGCTGGGTTCATATCCATCAACTGTGGAAACATGTGCATTGTGCGGCTGCAATGCCATTCATCATTCACACCCTAATGCACCTTGCCAACATACATACATACATACATTATATATATATATATATATATATATATATATATATATATATATATATATATAATAAATAAATACACACACACACACACACACACACACACACACACACACATCTTTTTGCATTTTAGTGCACAAGGGAGCCCATTTGAATGAATAGACTGCTCCAACACTCATGTTAACAAACTCACATGAACAAACAACATTGTATACAAGTGATGCAAAACACTGGTAATCTCAAAGCTGTAAAGACACTTACAATAATAGTAACTAGAATAAAAAAAAAAAAAAAAAAAAACACATCACTGTAGGTGACCTTGGTGCCTTATGCATTCTAATCCCTACTGCCACCTGGGGTGGACTGCTGCATGTGTGGCACACCAAGTACAGATACTAGGACTACCAATATTTTACACTCAATATATTAATGAAAAATGCATATTCACACTCTGCTCCTATACTTGGGTCCCTAGAAATCAACCTTTTCACTAGACATGTTCGTTTATTTTCGTTATTTTTCGTTCGTTCGTTTTCGTACGAATGAACGAATCGTACGAATCAGAATAACGAATCGTTTGAATCATTCAAATCGAACGAATCCGAAAAAAAAATAATTAGAAACAACGAATGTACTAATGAAGAAAATCCGAAAACGAACGAAAAAAAATTCGTACATTCGTAACTTTTTTTTGTTGAATTGGTAATTTTCCGTGTCCCTTACAATGGTGCTGCTAAACGTGCTTCGAATGGATTGAACAAAAAAATTCGTACATTCGTAACTTTTTTTTTCGATTCGGAATTTTCCGTGTCTCTATTGAACAAAAAAATTCGTACATTCGTAACTTTATTTTCGATTCGTAACTTTTTTTTTCGATTCGTAAATTATTAAAATGTAATAATAGCATACACATTACATAAAATTATGAATTATGCTCCGATTACGAATCTACGAATGATACGAATGTACGAATAAATACGAAATGCGTCCGAAAATTAAACTAACGAAAAAAACGAATCAACGAAAAAAAAAAAAACTTACGAATGTACGAATCGTTACGAATACGAACACCGACGAATTACGAATGTACGAATCGTTATGAATCAACGGAAACGAAAAAAACGAAACGAAAACAAATTTTTTTGTTGTGCACATGTCTACTTTTCACATATCTTAGCCTATGACTTGTCTTCAATAATCATATATCCCCTCTTAGAATCTTGATATCAGTCTATGAATCAATGCTTTCCAACATAACACTATACAAGCTTATTTCTGAACTTATCCTGTACAATATATTCTCAAAGGAGTATAAAGAACAGCAAACTCAATTTTAACGCTGGACCAAATCTTTTCCTCATTTCCTGTAAATTTTATTTGCATCACCAGTATTCCATAAAACAGCTGATGTTGCCTTCAGTCTAGCTTATGTGCTTGCAGTCTGTTCCCAGCGTTCTTGATCACAATCCCCAATACACTTTGTGGCGCCTAAGTAAACTCAATAACACAAGTTCACATTGTAGAGGCATAGGCATTGCTATAATAAAGCTCTGAAAAATAAAAGTTTTGGATCATGTTTAAAAAAAAAAAAAAATCTCCTCTATGCTCCAGCAGCATCTAAAAACGAGCACATATCAAAACTCCTGTGCAACTCAAGAAAAAGTTAATTCCCATTTCTCTAAAAACAAACAAACAGTTTAATAGGATGCCCATATTCCAACAGTCCAAACTCCTGGAATAATTGAAAACATTTAGGTTGGCCATTTGTCCTCTTCATGATGCTATAGTGGTCAGTCATAGAGCCACAGCCTGCTTCAAAAAAAAAAAAGGACCAATGCTCTTAAAAGATAGCTATACTTACGGTTGAGTTAAGCCCAAAGGTTCCCCCCTCCCCATCCACTGTGAGCCATCCTAGATCAGTGTGTGACCGTGGTTAGGTGTGGCAACCTATATCATGGACCACATGGTACTACCCACATGAAACTTGCCTTCAATGAAGAGCCTGTCTGCTTGCAAGCTTGCACTATGGCATAAGTCACAGGGTTTGGACAAGAGCAACTGTTAAACTGGGTTGTGGGCAGGGGGATGGGGATGGGAAGGGGAAGGGAGCAGTTTGGCTTGGTTCAGCTATAATATATGAGATTTTTATTTTATTAAAATCAGGGAGAGCAAAATTTAACAAATTAAGTTTGCAGTCCAAGTTAGGAAATTAAATTGCATGTTAGCACTTCTGGCTTCAAAACAGACAACACTGTTAAAATAACTATTTAGAGAATTAAATGGCCCCATCATTAAAATGGAACTACACTCTCTTAATCAACATTGACCAATTTTTAAACCTTATGTTGTTAGCATTAGTAAATAGATAAAATGTAAAACTTTTTTTTAAATTATTTATTAAGTAACTTCCTGGTTTCCAGGCCTAGGGAAATTACATCATACATCCCAGGAGTCTTCAGGAGGGGTGGAAGGTATTCTCAGCTAAGCACATCCTCCTGCCTAAGGCTCCATGCACACTGAAGCTCATAAACTGCAGTTTATTGGAGTTTGGGCGTTTTTTTTTTTTTTAAAGCCCATAAACTCCACTCTATGTTAGCCTATTTGTCCATGCACACATGGACATTTTTAGCTTTAATGAGCAGTGGAGTTTATGGGCTTTTTTCTGAACGCCAGAAATTTGCGTTCAAAGTGCCGTTTTTCACCGCCAAAAATAGCCAAACGCTGATAAACACTGATAAATGCTCGTTAATTAGCGTTCTATTTTTTCAATGCCTTGTGGGAGTTTGGAATACATTGTGGGATTTTTGGAGTGTCCTCTGTGTATTTTTTTTATTAATAACGCCCATAAACGCTAACGCTATAAAACGCTCATAAACGCTAGTACAAAATGCTGTTATAAGCACATTTTTCAACCAGCTTTTTCTGCCAGCAATCTGGCGTCCAGAAAAAGCTTTTTTGAGCTTCAGTGTGCATGGAGCCTAAAGCTAAAATGACAGATGGATTTCAAGGAAGTAAATGCTACATGAATCGTCCTCCCTTACGCAAGATGGCCAGAGCCAGAAATGCTAGGGGGGTGTTTTTTTAAAGGGAGTTCACAACAAAATAAAGCATGGAGACATGGATAGATGGTGGAGTTTGCCTTGACTATTAAAAATGAAATTAAATATTTTTGGGGGTTTCTAGTGCTCAGATGTTGTGCAGTTTGATTTATGAAAAAAAAAAAAATACATACATTACATACATACATAAGACTGCTCTAGCCTTCATGGCAATCTTCAGGCTGTAGGTAGTCATAAAAAAAAAAAAAAAAAAGGGACTGGTAACAAAAGATATTGCAGAATGGTAAAAAGTTTGACAAACTGACTCGCTGTAAGAAAAAGTTATAAAAATTTGTTGAAATTTACCATAGTCAATGCCTAGCAGTTACAGAATAGTTAACACAGCTTTTGATTTGAAAGTACTCTTTCCTATAAGTTTGTGAGACTCAATGTAAAATGTGTAATTACAAGGCTGGGTTAAACTGTCTGTGGTTGTCAACATCTGAATACAATTTCTAAGGATTTCCCCTGACTAGAAAGTAAAGCCAGCATTTCCATATGTTCTCTTCAAATTTATCCAAGAAATTTTATGTTGGATACTTTCTGAGAGAAAAGATCTGGCATAATTGCTTCTTTACATTACATCTCGCGTAGCTGGTTAAACTTCATCTTGATAGTACTGATTACTTAAATAATTACGGAAAATAATTAAAATTTCCATCATCTGAAGACCTTTGCCATATTTAATAAAATTGACAGCATTTCAAGACCCCCTCCCCCAGGCAAGTTCAATCCACAGATACTTGAATTCAAGTAATTGCAATTACTTGAAATCTGTCTTCATGAGCTCTCTGAGCTTTATGAGTCAGGTGAATGATATCAGGCTTGTAGTGTGAAATGTCTACTTGAGTGTGAGGGATAACCAGGGCTTTTTTTGTTGAAGAATCGGTGCAGGGACTCGCATTCCCCCACCCTCAAAAAAGAGAGAAGAGACTGGAGGAACTGCTTCATGCAGTTGCTAACATCTCAACCAAGGCACACACATTCACTTGTTCGGGGAGCCTAAATTGCTTTTAATAATAAAAGTACAGAAGTGCATAGAATGTCCTGAGTGGGGACAGGAGGACAGCAAAACTCAACAAAAAGGTAATAAAATCTAAGAATCAAAAAAAAAAATAAAAAAAATAAAAAACCATGGACAAAAAGTAAAAGGATACTTCTGCTTTATCAAAGCAAATGAATATCCATAAACAGTCATGACTAATGGAACACTCATCCTGCTGTAAGCGATTCATTCTGCTCCAAAAGCAGAAATGCAGACTAATCGAGAGCCAAATAGGAGAAGCTCAATTAGCTTCCAGGCTGAGGTGGGGGAATAAACCAGTAATGAAGACAAAGCCCTTTCTGACACTTTTTGTTTACATGAAAACATATTTTTTTTTTGCAAGAAAATTACGTTGAACCCCCAAACACTATATATATTGTTAAAGCAAAGGCCCTACAGATTAAAATGGTGGGTGTTGCATTTTTTTTTTCCACACAGTATTTGCGCAGCGATTTTTCAAACGCATTTTTTGTGGAAAAAATACACTTTTTTTTTATTTTAATGCACTAAAACACACTATATTGCTCAAATTTTTGATGAAATAAAAAATATGATCTTAGGCCGAGTACATGGATACCAAACACGACATGCTTTAAAATTGCGCACAAACACGCAGTGGCGACAAACTACATACATTTTTAAAAGCCTTTAAAAGCCTTTACATGATACCACATTAGATTCACGGAGGAGGTCTACTGCTAAAATTACTGCCCTCGATCTGACCTTCGCGGTGATACCTCACATGCATGCTGCAATTGCTGTTTACATATGACGCCAGACCAACGCTTGTGTACGCCTTTGCGCAAGAGAAGGGGGGGCAGGGGTGCTTTTTTTTTTTTTTTTTTTTTAGTTTTTTTTTTATTTATTTAGCTTTTTTATTCTATTTTTAAACTGTTCCTTCCATTTTTTTTCTTTGTTATGATTTTTATTGTTATCTCAGGGAATGTAAATATCCCCTATGATAGCAATAGGCAGTGACAGGTACTCTTTTTTTGAAAAAATTGGGGTCTATTAGACCCTAGATCTTTCCTCTGCCCTCAAAGCATCTGACCACACCAAGATTGGTGTGATAAAATGCTTTCCCCAATTTCCCAATGGCGCGGTTTATATCCGGGAGGGGGGACATTCCCTCCTACTGCTTGTAAAAGCAGTCTAGAGGCTAATTACCCGCTAGAATTGCTTTTACATGAAAGCCGATCACTGGCTGAAAAGAATGATACCAAGATGATACCTAAACCTGCAGGCATCATTCTGGTATAACCATTCAAAGTCCAGCAACATACTGGACATATATTGTAATCTTTTTCCGCGCTGCAACTGAATGGCGCACCTGAAAACAAAAAAATGCTTAACACTAAAACACAGTAAACAAAAATTACATACCTGAAAAGCAAGCATGATAAAACATGATAAAACATAATAAAACATTGCAGAATAGAATGGAGTAAAAAAAGAGCAACAATAGAGAGAGAGAGAGAACAATAAAACGACAACTATTTTTGTTTTTTTTATTTTTTTGAGATTCACAGGTAAAAAAGCTCCTGACTGTTAGCGACTGAATCAAAACGCTACCACAAAAAAAATGTTAGCGATCGCAGGGATCAGGCCTGACTCTGCGAACGCTGCAGTTATGTGTGCTTAGTGTTTTGTAAGTGACAGTGATCGATCGATACTGCACTTGGGTGGGCTGGGCTGGGCGGAGGGGGAAAACGCAGGTGCTAGCAGGTATCTGGGCTGATCCCGCTAACAATGCGTTTTTTTGGAACCCTAAACTGCTGGGACGCTAGTATAGATCTGATCAGATCAGATATTGATCTGTTCAGATACTGTACCACTAAGGGAGGTGTATGCTTTGCGCGTGGGTGTTTGCGGTACTGGCACTAACCTGGGGCGACGCAGACCTTATTTGACCCTAAAACCTAATTGATATCACCCGCCGGGCGATCAGGGGGTTAAACCGTTATTGGGTAATAAATGGCGGGTGCCCTGACAGTATAAAAAAACAAGCTAACTAACCAGCGTCACCCGTAACAGTAATACAAAAAAAAACTGGTTACCTAGCGACACTAATGCAGGGATCAGAAAAACGATCGCTTAGTGACACTGGCAAAAGGGGGTGAAAGGGTTAACTAGGGGCAATCAGGGGGTTAAACCTTTATTAGGTAATATATGGGGGTACCTGACGCTATATAAAAACCTGACGGGGAACCTAAATAACGAAATAACTAACTGGCTAACCAGCGTCACCAGTGACAGTTATACAGTGATCACTGGTGAAAGGGTTAACTCTAGGGGCAATCAGGGGGTTAAAACCTTTAGGTTGTAATATGGGGGTACCTGACCTATAAACCTATTTATGAACCTATATAAACATGGCGGTTAACCTAAAAAAAAACTGGTTACCTAGCGACACTAATGCAGCGATCAGAAAAACGATCGCTTAGTGACACTGGCAAAAGGGGGTGAAAGGGTTAACTAGGGGCAATCAGGGGGTTAAACCTTTATTAGGTAATATATGGGGGTACCTGACGCTATATAAAAACCTGACGGGGAACCTAAATAACGAAATAACTAACTGGCTAACCAGCGTCACCAGTGACAGTTATACGGTGATTACTGGTGAAAGGGTTAACTCTAGGGGCAATCAGGGGTTAAAACCTTTATTTAGGTTGTAATATGGGGGTACCTGACCTATAAAACTATTTATGAACCTATATAAAACATGGCGGTTAAAATAAAAAAAAAATGGTTACCTAGCGACACAATGCAGCGATCAGAAAAACGATCGCTTAGTGACACTGGCAAAAGGGGGTGAAGGGGTTAACTAGGGCAATCAGGGGGTTAAACCTTTATTAGGGGGGGGTAGGGGGCTACCTAGGACCTAAAACTAACTGCCCTGACAGTTATTACAGTCACACTGACACTAAATGCAGTGATCAGTAAATAAATGATCACTGCAATTAGTGACACTGTGACTGGGGGGGGAGGGGGTGATCTGGGGGGTGATCAGGGGGTGACAGGGGGGTGTTTTGTGTGCCTAACTGTACTGGTGTCAGTGTAGTGTTGTGCACTAACCTTAACATGTTCGCCGCTCGGCGTCTCCGGTCACATAGACCGGCGCACCGAGCGTGACATCACTTCCGCCTTCCTGTCTATACAATAGACAGGAAGGGGAAGCTTTTCATTCGCCAGGAGCGATCGCGAGGGGGTGGCCAGAAACCACTGGCCGTCCCCTCGTCCCGGATCGCTCCTGAAGCGATGCCGACCGTCCCCGCCGGCGGAGGGGGGTCCGATCGGACCCCCCAACCGCCTAAAGAATGGCACGTACAGGTACGTGGTTCTGCCTGTACGTGCCATTCTGCCGACGTATATCTACATGGGGCGGTCGGCAAGTGGTTAAAAGGTTGGGCACCCCTGCTCTGACTTTCACACGGACTAAATAATATACACTAATTTGGGTTGTTTTACATGTGTAGCAGTATACATTTTTGCCCTAAAATTTCTTTCTTTCTTTCTTTCTTTCTTTCTTTCTTTCTTTCTTTCTTTCTTTCTTTCTTTCTTTCTTTCTTTCTTTCTTTCTTTCTTTTCTTTTTTCTTTCTTTCTTTTCTTTTTTTCTTTCTTTCTTTCTCTTTCTTTCTTTCTTTCTTTCTTTCTTTCCCAGTGGTGATCTAAATGCCACCAAAAGAGAGCTCTATTTGTGAAAAAAATAATATAAATTTTGATTTTAGAATTTTTGTTTCAATGTTGATAGAACATATATTCTTTTGTAATGTGGGAAAGCAGAATTTTAACGTTTTTGAAGGCAACTGTTTACTATTTTGATGCCACAATTTGACTAAAATGGCAGCTAACCTAGAATAATTGCTTGTACAGCTTTTGGTTTTGAAATTTCATACAGCTTGGCACATGGACATCGGAAAATATTTATGTGTGTAAATGCTAAACCCTCTTTTGCATAACGTGATTTTAAAATGGGATGATAAATACCGTACTTGGGTCTTCTTTAAAGAATACAGAAGTTCATCACTCATATTGTTAACCTAAACTAATTATGGTCTTGTTTTTTCCCCGAATGTCCACTCCTGTCCATAGAGGAACCTAAATCGAACTGTACATGGTAGAGGCACATTACTGGTTTATTCCCCCACCTCAGCCTGGAAGCTAATTGAGCTTCTCCTATTTGGCTCTCGATTAGTCTGCATTTCTGCTTTTAGAGCAGAATGAATCACTTACAGCAGGATGAGTGTTCCATTAGTCATGACTGTTTATGGATATTCATTTGCTTTGATAAAGCAGAAGTATCCTTTTACTTTTTGTCCATGGTTTTTTATTTTTTTTGATTCTTAGATTTTATTACCTTTTTGTTGAGTTTTGCTGTCCTCCTGTCCCCACTCAGGACATTCTATGCACTTCTGTACTTTTATTATTAAAAGCAATTTAGGCTCCCCGAACAAGTGAATGTGTGTGCCTTGGTTGAGATGTTGTTAGCAACTGCATGAAGCAGTTCCTCCAGTCTCTTCTCTCTTTTTTGAGGGTGGGGGAATGCGAGTCCCTGCACCTATTCTTCAACAAAAAAAGCCCTGGTTATGCCCATATCTAATGCTCCCTCACACTCAAGTAGACATTTCACACTACAAGCCTGATATCATTCACCTGACTCATAAAGCTCAGAGAGCTCATGAAGACAGATTTCAAGTAATTGCAATTACTTGAATTCAAGTATCTGTGGATTGAACTTGCCTGGGGGAGGGGGTCTTGAAATGCTGTCAATTTTATTAAATATGGCAAAGGTCTTCAGATGATGGAAATTTTAGTATTTTCCGTAATTATTTAAGTAATCAGTACTATCAAGATGAAGTTTAACCAGCTACGCGAGATGTAATGTAAAGAAGCAATTATGCCAGATCTTTTCTCTCAGAAAGTATCCAACATAAAATTTCTTGGATAAATTTGAAGAGAACATATGGAAATGCTGGCTTTACTTTCTAGTCAGGGGAAATCCTTAGAAATTGTATTCAGATGTTGGCAACCACAGACAGTTTAACCCAGCCTTGTAATTACACATTTTACATTGAGTCTCACAAACTTATAGGAAAGAGTACTTTCAAATCAAAAGCTGTGTTAACTATTCTGTAACTGCTAGGCATTGACTATGGTAAATTTCAACAAATTTTTATAACTTTTTCTTACAGCGAGTCAGTTTGTCAAACTTTTTACCATTCTGCAATATCTTTTGTTACCAGTCCCTTTTTTTTTTTTTTTATGACTACCTACAGCCTGAAGATTGCCATGAAGGCTAGAGCAGCCTTATGTATGTATGTAATGTATGTATTTTTTTTTTTTCATAAATCAAACTGCACAACATCTGAGCACTAGAAACCCCCAAAAATATTTAATTTCATTTTTAATAGTCAAGGCAAACTCCACCATCTATCCATGTCTCCATGCTTTATTTTGTTGTGAACTCCCTTAAAAAAACACCCCCCTAGCATTTCTGGCTCTGGCCATCTTGCGTAAGGGAGGACGATTCATGTAGCATTTACTTCCTTGAAATCCATCTGTCATTTTAGCTTTAGGCTCCATGCACACTGAAGCTCAAAAAAGCTTTTTCTGGACGCCAGATTGCTGGCAGAAAAAGCTGGTTGAAAAATGTGCTTATAACAGCATTTTGTACTAGCGTTTATGAGCGTTTTATAGCGTTAGCGTTTATGGGCGTTATTAATAAAAAAAATACACAGAGGACACTCCAAAAATCCCACAATGTATTCCAAACTCCCACAAGGCATTGAAAAAATAGAACGCTAATTAACGAGCATTTATCAGTGTTTATCAGCGTTTGGCTATTTTTGGCGGTGAAAAACGGCACTTTGAACGCAAATTTCTGGCGTTCAGAAAAAAGCCCATAAACTCCACTGCTCATTAAAGCTAAAAAATGTCCATGTGTGCATGGACAAATAGGCTAACATAGAGTGGAGTTTATGGGCTTTAAAAAAAAAAAAACGCCCAAACTCCAATAAACTGCAGTTTATGAGCTTCAGTGTGCATGGAGCCTTAGGCAGGAGGATGTGCTTAGCTGAGAATACCTTCCACCCCTCCTGAAGACTCCTGGGATGTATGATGTAATTTCCCTAGGCCTGGAAACCAGGAAGTTACTTAATAAATAATTTAAAAAAAAGTTTTACATTTTATCTATTTACTAATGCTAACAACATAAGGTTTAAAAATTGGTCAATGTTGATTAAGAGAGTGTAGTTCCATTTTAATGATGGGGCCATTTAATTCTCTAAATAGTTATTTTAACAGTGTTGTCTGTTTTGAAGCCAGAAGTGTAACATGCAATTTAATTTCCTAACTTGGACTGCAAACTTAATTTGTTAAATTTTGCTCTCCCTGATTTTAATAAAATAAAAATCTCATATATTATAGCTGAACCAAGCCAAACTGCTCCCTTCCCCTTCCCATCCCCATCCCCCTGCCCACAACCCAGTTTAACAGTTGCTCTTGTCCAAACCCTGTGACTTATGCCATAGTGCAAGCTTGCAAGCAGACAGGCTCTTCATTGAAGGCAAGTTTCATGTGGGTAGTACCATGTGGTCCATGATATAGGTTGCCACACCTAACCACGGTCACACACTGATCTAGGATGGCTCACAGTGGATGGGGAGGGGGGAACCTTTGGGCTTAACTCAACCGTAAGTATAGCTATCTTTTAAGAGCATTGGTCCTTTTTTTTTTTTTTTTTTGAAGCGGGCTGTGGCTCTATGACTGACCACTATAGCATCATGAAGAGGACAAATGGCCAACCTAAATGTTTTCAATTATTCCAGGAGTTTGGACTGTTGGAATATGGGCATCCTATTAAACTGTTTGTTTTTAGAGAAATGGGAATTAACTTTTTCTTGAGTTGCACAGGAGTTTTGATATGTGCTCGTTTTTAGATGCTGCTGGAGCATAGAGGAGATTTTTTTTTTTTTTTTAAACATGATCCAAAACTTTTATTTTTCAGAGCTTTATTATAGCAATGCCTATGCCTCTACAATGTGAACTTGTGTTATTGAGTTTACTTAGGCGCCACAAAGTGTATTGGGGATTGTGATCAAGAACGCTGGGAACAGACTGCAAGCACATAAGCTAGACTGAAGGCAACATCAGCTGTTTTATGGAATACTGGTGATGCAAATAAAATTTACAGGAAATGAGGAAAAGATTTGGTCCAGCGTTAAAATTGAGTTTGCTGTTCTTTATACTCCTTTGAGAATATATTGTACAGGATAAGTTCAGAAATAAGCTTGTATAGTGTTATGTTGGAAAGCATTGATTCATAGACTGATATCAAGATTCTAAGAGGGGATATATGATTATTGAAGACAAGTCATAGGCTAAGATATGTGAAAAGTAGACATGTGCACAACAAAAAAATTTGTTTTCGTTTCGTTTTTTTCGTTTCCGTTGATTCATAACGATTCGTACATTCGTAATTCGTCGGTGTTCGTATTCGTAACGATTCGTACATTCGTAAGTTTTTTTTTTCGTTGATTCGTTTTTTTCGTTAGTTTAATTTTCGGACGCATTTCGTATTTATTCGTACATTCGTATCATTCGTAGATTCGTAATCGGAGCATAATTCATAATTTTATGTAATGTGTATGCTATTATTACATTTTAATAATTTACGAATCGAAAAAAAAAGTTACGAATCGAAAATAAAGTTACGAATGTACGAATTTTTTTGTTCAATAGAGACACGGAAAATTCCGAATCGAAAAAAAAAGTTACGAATGTACGAATTTTTTTGTTCAATCCATTCGAAGCACGTTTAGCAGCACCATTGTAAGGGACACGGAAAATTACCAATTCAACAAAAAAAAGTTACGAATGTACGAATTTTTTCGTTCGTTTTCGGATTTTCTTCATTAGTACATTCGTTGTTTCTAATTATTTTTTTTTCGGATTCGTTCGATTTGAATGATTCAAACGATTCGTTATTCTGATTCGTACGATTCGTTCATTCGTACGAAAACGAACGAACGAAAATAACGAAAATAAACGAACATGTCTAGTGAAAAGGTTGATTTCTAGGGACCCAAGTATAGGAGCAGAGTGTGAATATGCATTTTTCATTAATATATTGAGTGTAAAATATTGGTAGTCCTAGTATCTGTACTTGGTGTGCCACACATGCAGCAGTCCACCCCAGGTGGCAGTAGGGATTAGAATGCATAAGGCACCAAGGTCACCTACAGTGATGTATTTTTTTTTTTTTTTTTTTTTTATTCTAGTTACTATTATTGTAAGTGTCTTTACAGCTTTGAGATTACCAGTGTTTTGCATCACTTGTATACAATGTTGTTTGTTCATGTGAGTTTGTTAACATGAGTGTTGGAGCAGTCTATTCATTCAAATGGGCTCCCTTGTGCACTAAAATGCAAAAAGGTGTGTGTGTGTGTGTGTGTGTGTGTGTGTGTGTGTGTATTTATTTATATTTATATATATATATATATATATATATATATATATATATATATATATATATATATATATATATATATATATATATATATATATATATATATATATATATATATATATATATATATATATATATATATATATATATATATATATATGTGTGTATGTATGTATGTATGTATGTATGTATGTTGGCAAGGTGCATTAGGGTGTGAATGATGAATGGCATTGCAGCCGCACAATGCACATGTTTCCACAGTTGATGGATATGAACCCAGCTTTGTTATGATGAATGCCTTCTGGAAGCAATTAGGACAGAGAAGTAAAATATCACTTGCTGACATCATCCCCAAACATTTGCTTCAATAATTGTGTAGAGCCCTGTCAAACCATATAATTATAACCAAGTATGCAGAGTTGTCAGGCAGGGATATATTTGAAATTGTTTTGAATATATTCACCAAAGTCATTCTTGATATTATGGAAAGGCAGTTTTTGGAGTATTACAGTTGCCACTAATTTTATACAACGAAATAGCTGTGTTTTTGGAGGAATGGTTTGGTAAGTGCAATGTGTAAAAGGGAATAGCCTGTCCTCTGTGTCTTGTGTTTTTATGGCATTGTCTTGATTTCACTTTTCTGCAGCCAAGAATTAATGCTGCACACCCACCACTGGTTGTAGATTTAGTAAATAACAGTTGTCAGTCAGGTTATCTACAAACGTGTAGCCGAATGCTTGCCTGATTTTGCACAGCTTAAACTATTGACAAACAGATGGAAGAATAACATCTTAGTTCAGGGAGTTCACCTTCCGGCTGCTGTCAGTCCTCTGTACTCATACTATAACATTTTGTTTTGCCTATTTTATTTATTTTTAATTTTTCTCGTATATGGTAATTTTATATTAATTTGTGCTGGTGTTTTTCAACAGGATTTTAATGACTTTTTTGAAGCCAAGGAAAGTAATACAGTATCTTCCTTCCTACGGATAAAGTCAAAATCTGCATCAAGGGTATGGCATCCTATTTCTATACTTGTTTTTTTTCCTCAGAGTATTCTAGAAGTAAAATGTTTAAAATGTTTTTGAAGGCTGAATATTTTTTACCTTCATGCATTCTATGCATGAAGATAAAAACCTTCAGTGTGCAGCATTCCCCCTCCAGCTCCCCCCTAATACTGACCCTAAGTTCGATCTTCCTCCAGCAATGTGCATGAGGGCCTCGACTCTTTGGAGACTCTCCCTTATTGGCTAAGACAACAGCAGGAGATATTGGCTCCTACAGCTGTCCATCAGTCAGCGAATACCAATGAGAGGGTGGGGGAAAGCTTAGAGTGTGTGTGTGTGTGTGGAGGCGCACAAAGTTAGTTGCGACTCTGGACTGAGGCTTCTCGGGTTCCCCCATTGCAAGCAGCTTGCTCTGGCAGGAGGGAGAGGCCAGGAGCACCAGTGAGGGACTCGAAGTGGAGGATCTGGGCCACCCTGTGCAGTACCATAGCACAGAGCAGGTAAGTAGAACGTTTGTTATTTTAAAAGGGAACAAAAATACTTTACATACACTAAGTATATTATTTTGGTTTCAACTATTATGGATATTAAGCGCTTTTTTTTTTTTTTTTTTTTTTTTTGTTTACCTGCAGAAAGAAGAAATGTAGAATTTTAATTTTTTTTGTATGTGATCTAGCAATTTAAGCACAACATCAGAGCAACATCATCTTGTCATGTACTGGAGGAAGTCATGAATATTCTTCATAAAAATGAAGAATTGTTTCTGAAGTTACAAGGACTGCACTTCTAACGAATATATTGTGTGACCGGATGAAGGAGACCTCGAAAGGGCCATTATTTTAATTCAAGCTATTTGCATAGACTAGCCCTCCTTTTCAGGAAAATCACCTACCATTCAACTTGCCATTCAATCTGTGTCCTTTTTTTTTGCCTAAAGGATTTTCATTTTCTTTATGCCTTTTAGGTCCGTATAAAGTATTCCCTTTCCTGAGATGTATGCAAATTTAACTAGCATACTGCTATAAATAATGTATGCACTAATGGATTCCAATCATTTAAATGGTAACAAATAATAAAAAAAAATCACCCATGCAATGGGTATCTTTTATGCTACAAGTTTATAAAATTAAACCTTTCAAGAGTATATTCAGCTGTCTGGTTCAGCATTTGCATTCTCCTGTATTTCTGCATTAGCTAGATGGGGCGGGTATATATTCCAGGAGAAGAAATGGGGAGGAATCATTGAAAGATGAATTAAAGTAATAACCTGTCTAATCCCTGTCCCCTCATTCCCTTAAAATATTAAAAAGGCTGGACATACACATCTCAAAATTTTGAGTTGTGGGTGGCCCAATTGACACCAACAGGCTTGACAAAACTTTACTGATAAATCAAAGAAACCGGGTGAAAAATTGTTGACTGAACAGTGACTGCATCCTATCAGCCTGTCACTGTTCAGATATTCAAGAAGCTGCAGGTACTGCAGCTGCTTAAATACAATAACCGGCAGTGTAGATTTCATCCATCCACACGTTTTTAGCTTAAGATATGAGTTTCAGGGTATGCAAAGGCTGCACCTTCCCTGTAGAGGCTGGGCAATCTAAGGGAACATTTGCTGTTCTAAAATTGACTTGCATATGCTATGTACCTGCAGTGCAAATGCAGGAATGTTTTTGTTCCAAATCTTTAATTTTTACGGGACTATGTAGAGAGAGAATTTTAAAGGCCAGCCAATGTCCCAAATAGATATGCAAAGAGATTTTGTACCAAAAACCTCCATTTCCAGTTTTACCTTCACAGTTGTACATGGTGTCTAAATATGACTGGGCAGTCCTATCGGTTCCAGAGTTAGACCCAGTGCTGCCAGTAATTAGCTGGAAGTAACTGAACTGGTCAGATCCCTCACTTCCTTTCCAAAAGAGTCTGTGTGGGGACACTTATGATAAAGGTTGTGGCTCTGTGCCAACATAGAGCACTGGAGGAGGACCAGCAGGAAGCACATTTCCAAGGAAAATCGGTCACAGATAATAAAATGTGACACTTCAGGACTATAAAGTGAGGAAATGCTGTGAGACGTTAATTATGCTTTAATGAATAAAAAAGCACCCAAGAGGTACTAGTACTCTGATGTGAGTTCATACAAATTAGTGAGAGGAAAAAAAAAAACATTTGGAGAGCTTACTGACTGAGAAACAGACATGGCTACCCTGCGTGGGTACACGGCAGGTTACCAGAAGAAAATATGCACCAATGGAAGGCGCGCCAGACCAAATATTAGGAGTCTAGATTAATTTATTGGGTTGCACAAAAAGAAAACAGCCAACACATTTCGGGAGCCAGAAAAGCACCCCTCTTTCATAAAGGAAGTTAATTTCTGGACTAAGAGTTACTAGCCAGTAGCATTTGTGTGAGCCATCAATCGCATAATCTTTGTTCTCAGCTACATAAGGGGCTTGGAGAGCTGGGGTGGAGAAAGAGAGCAGTACACTTATCTTCCCAGTGAATGGCTGTGCGGGGGGGGGTGCTTGTCAGCACAAGTCTGTGATCATTACAGGCAGGCAGAGCTTCCAGCACAGCCAGAAAACTGACCACGCTGAGATATACTCTAGTTTCTAGCATGGTCAGTTTGAAATAACGCAAGTACATGCTACAACAGACAGTGTCAAGAATGTGGTTGGGGTAACATATTCCCATCTTCTCACATATTCTTTAACTACAACAGCCCTCATGAAAGGCAAGTGTTTTCTGGCCCTTCAAAACATGTTGGATGATGTTTTTGTTTTTTGTGCAAACTAATACATTTAATTTAGCCTGGTGCTCCTTTAACTGGTGCATGGTTTTTATATTAGTTGTGCTATTTGTTTTTGGATCCCTTGTTCAGGCTCTCTAAGGTGCATACTTCGGTCTTTAAACCCAAATAAATTGGTACAGTGGGGGCTATGCAAACCATTGTAGCTTTTGCCCAGCTTAAAGCAACTGTACCCTCAATAAATACAGTAAGTCCCCCTACATACGAAAATTCTACTTATGAACTTTCACTGATACGAACATGTCCAATCCTGCAAAGCTGGGTACACACACTCAGTTTTTTTTGTTCAACCCAGAGGGCTGAATAAAAAAAACAGATCGCCATAACAACACAAGCAATGTTGGTGCTGCGATCTTGCCAGAACACACTGATCAGCGCTCGCAGCCTTTGTCTGCAAGCGCTGATATTTACTGGACTTAAAAACCAGTTGTACTTTCGAACGGGCTCCCAAAATGGAATGCATTCGTAAGTAGGGGACTTGCTGTATTTATTTTAGTCAAAGCCCCTGCCTTGTGCTATGATGTCACATATATGATCTTTTTAACAAGTATTTCATGGTATAAAATATTATTGGACATTCATAAAGCCAGTGGTGGCTAAAAACTGGCCCCGTTTTTATGCTTTGATCGTTTTTCTAGTGAGCCCTTTAAAAGAAAATGTACTCTGTTTAAATGCATGCACTTGAGGTTAGGAATTCTACACACTGAACCGGAATTGTTCAGTTAAACTTGTGTATTAAAATTTCCTTGTATATTTTTATTTTATTATAAAAAAATTTACATTTGCACTTGTTAAAAGGACATAAGCAGTAGTTTTCTTGAGAACAAAAGGAAATGGCTGATTAGCTTGATACAGTATAACATATATGTTTGCACAAGCAAATAATCCTGCACACCTATCTGCATTATGCTGCATCAATGTTGAATGGTAGAATTATTTGCTAGATATCCTCATGATTTGTGAATAGAACTTTTCTCATTTGCTTAGTTTCACCCTTAACCAGGATCACACTTCACCTGCTCTCCTTGTAACCGTAGTCATTGTAGGGGAACAAAAAGGGCATACAGTTAAGTCTGTTTGTAAAGGTTGGAGCATGGGCCTATAACTTTGCACCGCAATAGAGGTAGAATCGGTTTCTTTATCTGGAACTGTTCATCAAAATAGTTTTTTTATTTTATTTTTGTATATTAATGGCCAAGTTCAGGGTACGCTAACCTATTGATAGTGTCTTTTTAAGTAAAGTTTTTTTTGTTTTTTTTTCTCTCTAACGTTACTAATTATATATTTTTATATATACTAATATTTTATGTAACCCACCTCCCTACATTTTTAAACAGAAAAGAGTTCTTGGGTGTGTTTTAAAGGTTCTTGTTTAAAAAAAATATATTTTTTCCATACTGATCCAGATTTTGCTGCAGTCTTTAGGAATTGATTAAAACACAATTGAACGTTCTGATCCATTTTAGCTAAATACATTCCAGGTGCATTCAAACAAAAAGCATGTGAAGTCTTTTTCAAGCCACAGCCTGAGTTAAAAGCCTATCTCCTGCCAGCATACTAGGGAAAAGGAACCTTGCTCTCTGTGTAAAAACAGTGGTCCGACATACTCTCTGCTGAATTAGAGTTCTGCATTTAATAGGGAGCATGAGCTTTGCTGATTGCATAGCTATAAGTCTCATTCAGCAGTATGTATGTCGGACCTCTGCAGAGAGAGCACTGCTTCCACACAGAGCACAAGGGTCCTTCTCTACCAGTGGTGCCTGTCCATTAGGGGCGCCCGGGTGCCGCTCACTCCCTCCTCACCACCCCCCTATCCATTGCCACCGCGGCCACCCCCTATTCATGTGTCCAGCCCATTTCAGGTCACCGGTCGCATGAATTAGAGCGGCCAGAGGCTCTAATAGTCTTCAAAATAGAGTGGGATCGGGTCGCAGAGAGTGCGCTCCGATCCCACCCAGGTGTGTTACAACAGTGAATGAATATTCGCTCTTGCAGCACTGATCCTCCTCCCAGCCAATCAGGTAGCGTGTCTGATAACCATCACCCGATTTTGGGCTGAAAGGACAGGTGCTCCTATTGGAGGGGAGGAGATGGCGGAAGTGCCGATGCATGGATGCCCGATCCCAGTCATCGGACATCTAGATGGGGTAAGTGCCGGCAGACAGCGGCGGTGGCGGGTTGAGTTGCCGCAGGGAGGTTCGGTTGTTTGCTGCCCCCCCCCCCCAACCAAAAACCCACCAGCCGCCACTGTTCTCTACAGCATGCTGGCAAGACTTTGTAATAAGGCTATGACTGTTTTCTAAAGAAAGCAAACTATGAGACTTTTCAAACCCTTTGTCTTAATTCACTGTTTTTGATGGCTGTTATCAGGCTTATGTTCCCTCTATAACCATTAGTGGTTTACATGGCTGGATAGGCATGAAGAGGATATGATCTTTTGGAAACAGGCCATCAGACTTTTACACAAACTCATGGGATTGTAGGTCGCACACTTAAACTACTAATAATAATACTAATAATAAAACACCACACTGAAATTGGTATTTTAATGGCCGCGGCACCTTTATTGGTATTAAATTAATTAACTTTATTGACACTCAATAATCAATGAATAATAATAATTTATTTAAAATCAAACTCTAACATTAGCTCAGTCATAGAACTCGAGCTTTAAATTAATAAGTTTCAAACAACCATTAGTCCCCCCTTGATTCAAGGGTGACAAACCACATAATGATGCCTGCGACATAAAGGGTGGGAGGGAGGGGAAGCTCAGCCAAGCCGATCCAGGACAACTGCGATCGGACTGTGTCACAGGGGGCTTATATAGCCCCCCAACACCTGCAAACACATGTTTCCCGCCTGGAAACACGTGAAAAGCCCGCTCTTTTCACTCTTTTTTTTTTTTTTTTATAATTATAGGATTAGCCATCTTTATTGAAAAATTCGTGGCGGCCACAATCCCATGGAGCGGGCTCTTGATTGAGCCCACTTAACATGGGATTGTAGGTCGCACACTTAAACTACTAATAATAAAACACCACACTGAAATTGGTATTTTAATGGCCGCGGCACCTTTATTGGTATTAAATTAATTAACTTTATTGACACTCAATAATCAATGAATAATAATAATTTATTTAAAATCAAACTCTAACATTAGCTCAGTCATAGAACTCGAGCTTTAAATTAATAAGTTTCAAACAACCATTAGTCCCCACAAACCGAACTTATTGCAAATAAGTGAGGCTACCCCAGCACCGCGGCCCGTTCAATCATAGTCTGAAGGTTTAAATTAAAAATGTCCAGACCGATATCAGATAAATGAATCCCATCTGACCGATAAAGACCAGGGAAACCTCCTTCCAAGTCAACATGACGAAAAGAGAAACCCCCGATCGATGGCATGAACTTTTCAATAGAATGATTTAACCTCCGTCTTATTTTTTCAAGTGATTTACCTTCCATTGAGCACAACCAATGTAAGCGAGAGACCATTTCAGAAAAAATAATACAAGCATTTGGAAAATAAAACTTTAGAAGGCATAAATCTCGCTTAATTGAGAACAATAAATCCAGAGTCTTTCTCTTACCAATGTCATTACCACCTAGATGAAATATTATAATAGAAGGCTGAGGCCAAGAATGGAATAAAGGAGATAGATGAGATAAAAGATCATTCCAGATGAGACCACGAAAACCTTTCCAATAGATATGAAAACGATCAGAAGGTAAGGATAGATTCTGACTATAGCAGCGTAAGGAAGCTCGTTTGTGAGCCCAATAAATGTAGGAATGCCCAATTATCCAAATATAAGACCTGGAACCTAAAAAATCAAAGAGATAGATTAGGACGAACATACAAATTAAACCTATGTGAATCCCATCTTCCCAATTGTTTAATGATAGTGTCACTCAAACCCAATCTAGCTGCTTCAGTGGCGGCTCCTATACGAAAAGAATGCGAGGAAAACTTGAGGTGCGATAAACCGAGCTGAACCAAGCAGCGCTTAAAAACTGCAGCAAATTGAAATTTTGTCACAGGGGACGTATCGAGGTGAATGAAAAATTGGCCATCACAAATTGGTCGAACCGAAAGGTATTTATTCAAAACTAAAATCGGGCAAAAAACAGAGTCGCCACAAGCATATAGATTGAGACAATGACCCTTAGCAGCTTGATCTGTTTTAGAACGCCTAATATAAACCTGAACTGTATCATGGAGAACTGAAACATCAGACCACTGCAAACCTGTAGGACTATATTTATTGCTTGGTAGCATTTCACAAATGCGAAGAGCTGCAAAGAACATTAACACAAAAGCAGTATGAAATAGCAGCGCTTCATATTCGGAAATACACACAGCTGAAGTAACTAAGCAAAGTTTTGATAAGACATTTAAAGTAACAGGTCTACGTGCATCTGGAGCACATCTAACCTTACGCAAACCTTTGAGAGCCTGTTTGACAGAAAAGAAACTATTACATGCTGGCAGGTTGTATAATTTAAGAAAGAAAGAAACTCCAGCCAATAACTTATGAATATGGTGGAAAGAGAACTGTAATTGCATTAGGGAACACAAGAAAGCTAAAATAGAATGTTCAGTGGGAGCAAACCCAGACAAACCCACTTCCGTATTAAACATCAACCATTTATCCCATGCAACTGAATACTCAGTCCATGTTTTTGGAGCGATTGAATGTTGTATAGCAGCGAAAACTGGAGCTAAACCAGGCTCCAGAGATGATTTGGACAGGGGAATCCAACCGTATCTGCTTCTGGTAAGAGCTGTCTGAAACGAGCCATCTGGAAGCGAGATAAAGCATCTGCCATAACATTCTGAGTTCCTGGCACAAACTTAGCTTTAAGCCAGATATTTTTCTTTAGACATAAAAGTACTAAATAACGTAGCAATTTTATAACAGCATTGGATTTTGAAGAAAGACAATTTAAAGCAAAAATTACACCTTTATTATCCGTATGGATAATAATGCGACTATTGGAAAACAGATCACCCCAGATTTCCAATGCAACCACCACTGGAAATAGTTCCAATAAAACTATATTCCTAGTGAGATTGTTGGAAATCCAAAAGGAGGGCCAACTATCAGCACACCAATGTGTGCGAAATATGGCTGCAAAACCACAGGACCCAGCCGCGTCCGTGAATAGATCAATATCAGCTGCAAAAAACAAAATCGTCTTGAAAAAATGATCTCCCATTATAATCCAACAAAAAATTAGACCATACCAGTAGATCATCCTTCATGGCAGAGGTAAGACGGATATGCGAAAAAGGGGATTTAAAACCGGACGTAGCCAAAGACAAACGTCTAGAAAAAATTCTGCCCATGGGCATCACTCGGGTCGCAAAGGCAAGAAGACCTAGAAAAGACTGCATTTCCTTTAGCAAGATCTTCTTGCGCCGCAAAAACAGAGAAATCACAGATTCCAACCTAGAGATTTTAAGAGGAGGTAATTCATATTGTAGCAGTATCGTGTCAATTTTAATACCTAAAAATTCAATTACTGGCGACGGAAAAGCAGTCTTATCAATCGCCAATGGGATGCCGAAAAATTCAGAAAGAAGAAAAAATAAACGCAAAATCACTGAACAAATACGCGAATTAGGAGGACCAATAAAAAGAAAATCATCCAAATAATGTAATATACCTGAGTGGCCAGAAACTTGAATCATTACCCACTGCAAGAAGGAGGCAAAAACTTCAAAGTAATAGCAAGATAAAGAACAGCCCATAGGAAGGCATTTGTCATAGAAAAAATACCCATTAAACTGAAAACCAAGAGAATTATATGCATCTGGTGATATAGGTAAAAGCCTAAAAGCTGATTGAATATCCGCTTTGGCTAATAAAGCCCCTTTGCCAAAACGTCTGATAAGGCAAACAGCATCATCAAACGTAGCATATGTGACTGAAGTGGACAGCGAATCAATTTCATCATTCAGCGAACTGCCTTCTGGGAAGGAAAGATGATGAATGAGCCGATATGATCGAGGTTCCTTTTTTGGGACTAAACCCAAAGGAGAGATCCTAAAATTATGAAAAGGAGGGGAATTGAAAGGACCAGCAATCCTGCCAGCAGCTAGCTCTTTAAATAATTTCTCTGCCACAATATCAGTATTCATTACTACTGATTTTAGATTGTTAACAAAACTACAACCCGGGCCTTGAAAAACAGGCAACCTAAAACCAAAAGAAAAACCATTAATTAAAAGTTGCGCTTTCCCCTGATCTGGGTAACGACGCAGCCACGGAAGCATTGCGGCCACTTTCACCGGTGTGCATACTTTTGGACTGTTCCCTGAGGGGAGGATTGGTGGTCCTTTTAAAACATTTCATAACAGGATGATTCCCTGAACATAATGAACATTCATGCCTATAGCGGCAAGAAGCCGACCATTTACACTGTGATTCATTATATGCAAAACACGTACCTCTTTTGTACACCGAGGGCGAAGCAGAAGAAGCAGCCAACGACTGAGATTGGGCTTTAGCAAAGTAAGTTTTCTGAGGAGTAATAAGGTTGAGCCACAAGCCAACATCCTTATTACCCCATTTGAGCGTGGGGTAGATGGCAATTTTTTGGCGGAAGGATTCATCATAATGAAACCAACCCATACCGCCAAAACTCTTATAAGCCTCTAAAATGTGCTCTAAATGTTGAAATAAACCGCACGCTTTTTGGGGATGTTTCTCACACAATACGGAAGAAAAAATACAAAAGGCTTGTAACCAATTAAAAAATGATCTAGAAACTGGGCGACGTCTGTAATCGTCGGCATTATCCCCAGATTTAGCATCGCTTTTATGCAAAAATTCTTTAGCATTAGGTAAAAGCGATAATAAATCTAAAAATTCACCCTTCCAAATTTTTTCTTTAACCGACATGGGTAAATGGAAACCCAGTGGGGATAATTCACATGGTAAGACTTCTTTAAAAGAGGCCTCCGGAACAGAAGCATTAACACTAAGAGGAACAGGTAAAGGAATCTCCTGAGATTCAACAGGAGACCACACATGAGCAGGAGAAGGTAAGACGGCTACGGGCTGAGAAGACAAAACAGCATTAAACCTATTCAAGGATGTAATCACATTTCTTAACAAACCTGCTGTATCCAACTCACCAGCCCCAATAGGCCCATTCTCCTGGCAGGGAGGTATCTGGAATGAAGGGGAAGGAAGCATAGCAGCAGGATAAGCTGAAGGAAAAAAATTAACATTTTGTGACATGTCCCTGGCGTCCAGCCTAGATGGCCTGGGCGCCTGTGAAGCTGTTGCTGTAGCAACCAGATGCGAACGGGTTGGGCGCGCTGACTTCGTAGCTGAGGAAGAAGGGGCTGACCTAGGCGGAGACTTCCTGGCTATGGGCTGAGATGCAGGAGCTGCGGGGGGGGGGGGGCGAGTGAAGCACTGGCGAGGAAGGCCGAGTGCGTCTCCTCCTATCAGTACGGGCCGGCGAGGGAGAGAAGACCCGCCTCCGCCTCTTGACACGCAGGCTTGAGCGCTGACTCACCGCAGCGTCCTCTGCTTCCTCATCGATGGGACGGTCTTCCGACACTGGAGGCGGGCGGAACTCGGCCCACTGTCGCGCCGCATCTTCGAGCGCCGGTCGCTCCACCGGTAAGCTGCGCTGGGTTCTGCGGGGGGGTGAGGTGGGTTCTTCAGGCTGGTTCCCCTCTTCAGCCCCGGACCTCTCAGGGGGCGTACTCTGACCTTCGGGCGCTGCTCCTGTAGCCGGTTCTTCCCCGGCCAATAACAAGCAACGCCGGAGCCATTCGTCCCCGCCTTCGGATGCCGCCCTCTCCAATATTTGCCTCACGAGGGATTTCATGTTCTGTCACGGCTTGGCGAGCTCAGTAAAACAGCTCAGGTGCAAATAGCAGAAGCTCAGCCAAGCCGATCCAGGACAACTGCGATCGGACTGTGTCACAGGGGGCTTATATAGCCCCCCAACACCTGCAAACACATGTTTCCCGCCTGGAAACACGTGAAAAGCCCGCTCTTTTCACTCTTTTTTTTTTTTTTTTTTTTTATTAGGATTAGCCATCTTTATTGAAAAATTCGTGGCGGCCACAATCCCATGGAGCGGGCTCTTGATTGAGCCCACTTAACGGTCGGATTTTAGGAAAACCGTCTCATCACACAATTCCCTGCCAAAAATCCGATCGTGTGTATGAGGCTTTAGAGTGCCCACTATGCTGTCCGCACAGTGGGGTTGATTTACTAAAACTGGAGAGGCCCCAACTAGGAATGATGCTCTGCTGGATCTGGTAATCTCAAACCATGCAGAGCTTATTACTAATGTTCAGATAAAGGAACACCTGGTAACGGTGATCATAACATGATTTCATTTGATGTTCGCTGTAAGCAAGAAATACATACAGGAAAGATAAAAAACGCTCAACTTCAAGAGAGCAAATTTTCCAAGGATGAGGGCTGCTCTCCAGGACTTGGACTGGGAGGGAATATTGGCATCAATGAGCACAGAACAGAAATGGGAATTCTTCAAAAAGACTGTTTGGGACCTCACTGCAAAGTATATTCCCAAGGGCTTAAAATAAAACCTATGTGGCTCACAGTCAAAGTTAAAAAAGCTATAAACCAATAAACGAGCTTTTAAAAAATATAAAAGTGAAGGAACACTAGTGTTTAAATGTTACAAAGAATTTAACAGAATATGTAAAAAGGAAATCAAGGATGCAAAAATTCAAAACGAACGACAGATTGCAAAAGATAGTAGGACAAACCCCCAAAAAATTCTTCAAATATATTAATAGTAAAAAGGTCAGGTCTGAGCATGTAGGCCCTTTACAAAATGATCTAGAGTGGGTGACTGGGGACAAAGAGAAGGCTAATTTATCAAATACTTTTTTCAGCTCTGTATATACAAAGGAGCATGGGGGAGCTCATGTCCATAATGGGGGTGGTATTTACACAGCCCTGAATGATCCACAATGGCTCAAAAGTGATATAGTCCAGAAATATTTAGACAGAATAAAGGTGGATAAAGCACCTGGACCAGATGGCATCCACCCACAGATACTAAAAGAATTGAGCTCTGTAATTTCAAAGCCATTGTATTTAATTTTTAGGGACTCATTAATGACAGGAATAGTACCACTGGCTTGGCGCAGGGTGAACGTGGTGCCTATATTTAAAAAGGGAACAAAGTCTTTACCATGTAACTATAGACCTGTTAGTTTAACTTCTATAGTCGGGAAGATACTGGAGCATTTAATAAAAGACCACATAGACGAGTTCTTGCTGGGAAAAAAACATTTTAAGCAACAGACAGCATGGGTTCATGAAAGACAGAAGTTGTCAGACAAACCTGATTTCTTTTTATGAAGAGGTAAGTAAAACCTTGGACAGAGGCGTGGCTGTGGATGTGGTATACTTGGATTTTGCAAAAGCGTTCGATACTGTTCCCCACACACGGCTCATGTGTAAGGTAAGGTCTACAGGCTTGGAACAAAAGACAGAATTCAGAGAGTAGTGGTTAATGATTCTAATGCCCCATACATACGGTCGGATTTTCCCATGGATTTTGTCCTATCTGACAATGTTGTCGGAAATTCCGACCGTGTGTAGGCACCATCGGACAGTTTCCATCGGATTGTCCTACGGACAAAGTTCTATCTCCTGCTGGATAGATTTTCCGACAACAAAGTCCGATCACACCAATTCCGATCGTGTGTAGCGAATTCCGACTGACAAAGTGCCACGCATGCTCAGATCACATTACAAGACCAAAGCTATTGGCGACCAACCTCTACGTAGTCCCGTCGTAGGCAACAAACGTCACCACGTTCAGAATGATCGGATTTTCCGACAACTTTGTCCGACCGTGTGTATGCAACACCAGTGTCGGACTAAATCCGTCGGACCAAATCCGATGGATTTAGTGGTCGGATTTTCCGACCGTGTGTATGGGGCTTTACTCTGAATGGTCTAAGGTTATCAGTGGTGTACCTCAAGGTTCAGTGCTGGAACCCTTACTTTTTAATATCTTTATAAATGATATTGGGTCTGGGATCAAAAGTAAAATTTCTGTCTTTGCAGATGACACCAAGCTATGCAGTGGAATAACGTCCTTACAGGAGGTCTCCAATTTACAAGCCAACCTCAATGCACTGTCTAATTGGGCGACTATGTGGCAGATGAGGTTTAATGTTGATAAATGTAAAGTTATGCACTTGGGGGCTAAGAATATGCATGCATCATACATGCTAGGGGGAGTACAACTGGGGAATCCGTAGTGGAGAAGGATCTGGGGGTTTTGGTAGATCATAAGCTCAATAATAGCATGCAATGTCAAGCTGTGGTTTCCAAAGCAAGCAAAGTTCTTTCTTGTATTAAGAGAGGTATGGACTCCAGAGAGAGAGATATAATTTTGCCCCTGTTCAAATCATTAGTAAGACCTCATCTGGAATATGCAGTTCAGTTTTGGGCACCAGTTCTCAAAAAGGATATCATGGAACTGGACAAAGTGCAGAGAAGGGCAACCAAATTGATAAAAGGCATATAGGAGCTCAGCTATGAGGAAAGATTAGAGGAACTGAATTTATTCACCCTTGAGAAGAGGAGAATAAGGGGGGATATGATCAACATGTACAAATATATAAGGGGTCCATATAGTGAACTTGGTGTTATTCACTTTACGGTCAACACAGAGGACAAGGGGGCACTTTTTACGTCTGGAGGAAAAGAGATTTCATCTCCAAATAAGGAAAGGTTTCTTCACAGTAAGAGCTGTGAAAATGTGGAATAGACTCCCTCCAGAGGTGGTTCTGGCTAACTCGGTAGATTGCTTTAAGAAAGGCCTGGATACTTTCCTAAATGTACATAATATAACTGAGTACTAACATTTATAGGTAAAGTTCATCCAGGGGAAATCCGATTGCCTCTAGGGGGATCAGGAAGTGATGTTTTTTTTTCCCCTGCTGTAGCAGATTGGAGCATGCTCTTCTGGGGGTTTTTTTTTTTGCCTTCCTCTGAATCAACTGTAGGTATAGAATGGGGTATATTGTATTGTATGATATTTTTTTTTTTTTTTTTTTATGGTTGAACTGGATGGTGTCTTTTTTCGGCCTAGCTAACTATGGAGAGTGAAAAATCTGGTACAGCTCTGCATAGAAACCAATCAGCTTCCAGGTGTTTTGTCAAAGCTTAATTGAACAAACCTGAAGTTATAAGCTGATAGGCTACCATGCACAGCTGCACAAGATTTTGCACTCTTCAGTTTTAGTAAATCAACCCCAATAAGTCTGAGCATTTATGAATAGTAGAGACTGTAGTTGCTGACCTCCTTTTTTGAAAATGCTAGTTCATGCGCTACAGGAAACAGACTTTGTTCGATTTTATTTTGACTGGATTATATGCAGTTACCTTCAGGTAATTGAACTTGGGGGACCATACCTGGACCTTGCTCTGGGTACTGCCTTGGAACAAAGCGCAGCGTGTGGAGTTTCAGGGTGCTTTACAGGTCCAGAGCCGTGGTCTGTCTACTGCAGAGCTCAGTCTCTGAAGATAAGGGGGAAAACAGGAAGGGATTTATTCCACCCCCCCCCCCCATTAGTGCTACTGATGTGCATGGACCTTTAGCTCCCTACGGGTTGCCATCATTCTGACTTCCTTCTCCTGATCATTTGGCCAGGACATCGCAGCACCAGCCTTCTCTTTCCTTTTTATAGGGAGAAATTTTCTGACTCAATGTCAGGAGTTCATGGGCAGAATTTTGGGCCTTGTTAAGCCCCTATAAAGCAGGGGTCATGGCTTTGCCCCTTCAACATCCCTTCTTGAGTTGGTCTTTGACTTTGCCCCAGAGCCAGTCGCAGTGTAAGCAGAGATGGTGTTGGCTAAGGAAGATTCCTTGCTTTCTGAGGTGTCAGATCAGGAGGATAACGCCTTCTACAGATATTTCTCATAATTTGAAAGGGGCTATTGCTACTACGCTTATTGAAGCTTTATGCTCTTGTTTAGCATTAGAGCAGACAGTCCCTCATCAAGTATGGGGACTCTAAAGTAACCTACACTAGTTAAGATCTTCCCTGTCCACACATCAGTTGAGCTTGTCCTGTATGGAGACTGGATTTACCCAGCAAAGATTTTTGGTCGGCAATATCCTAGTGAATAAAGTTTCTCAAGGAAAAGGGCAATTGCTGTGGTTGATCCAGACATTTCTTATATATTAGCAAGACCCTCATGGCTCCCTTGGTGGATAATCCAGTGTTCAAAGCCCCAAAAGATAAATGGATAGAGGCCCTCTGGTTATTTTTGCCTTGGAGGAACCTGCCATGGCAGTCTTAGACCATTGCTGTCTAAAAGACAAATCCACTTCTCAGGGGGCCGGGCAGACTCTTCCAGCAATCTCCTCTGTCCTTTCTCCCACTCTATACCACTGTAATAAAATGCTCCAGGACCGACCACCTCTTTATGGTTTAAAAATTGGGCTTGTTCTGGATCTGACTCAACTTGTTCCTGTGGGTTCAGGTGTTTTGCATGGAAAATGCCAGATCAGTAATTGCCTCCCTCCTGTGGGATTTTCTGGTTCACTAGACCTCAATGATGCCATCTATGCATTCCCATTTTTTTTTTCACCTTTAAAGCTGGATTCACACCTATGCATTTTTAGTGCTTTTTGCAGATTTGCACTACAGAACGCATAGGTGTGAATCCAGCCTAACACGGTTTTGCTTTTTGACCATTCCATTGGTGCCTGTGTTTTCACAAAGGTACTTGCCCTGGTTCTGGCTCTGCACTGTTCTCAAGGGATTCGCGTTGTAGGGTACCTTGATTATCTCATGTTAAATGACCAGTCCTCCCTGTCTGTCAGCCAACAGACATTATAGGTTCTACAGAGCTTCAGTTGGATCTTCAGCCTCCAAAAGTCATCACTGTAGTCTTTTCACAGATTGGAGTACCTAGGTCTGCTTCTGGACATTTTGTCCTTTCCTTATCATGGTAGGGCCCTCCATTTCCATAAGAAGCTCTAGATTCATGCATACATTAGGGTCTTGGGTTGCATGATGGCCTCCTTCAAGAACATCACAGATGTCCAGTTTCACTTCAGACCATTGCAACTTCTGGCTGTGGGGGACAAACAGACCGCCCTATGCACCTGATCCAGGGCTAGCATGATGGTTTGCCACTACTGAGCTGGAGTTAGGGAAGCCCTTTGTTACATAATAGTAGAAAGTTCTCCATAATGGATGCCAGCCTGTTGGGCTGGGGAGTAGTCCTCAACACCTTGTCGTTGCAGGAGACTTGGTCATTGGAGGAAGCTCGACTTCAATCAAGATTCTGAAATTCGGTTGTCCCTTCAATACTGGGCTCCACCATTAAGAGGATACCCGACCAATCAAACAGTGCCACAGCTGTGACCTTCATTAAGCAGGCACCAGAGGTTATGCCACTCCAAGAGAAACTGACTTTCCTAGGCAGAACTTCATGTTCTGGCCCAGTCCACCACACACATGCCAGGCAAAGAAAATTGTCAGGTGGACTTTCTCTGTCAGCTTCTGAATCCCGGGGTCTTTCAATCCCCTTACCACAGCTTCCATATTTAAAAACAAACTGGACAAAATTGTTGCCAGTTCCTAGGACTGTTGGGCCTAATAGTGGACACTCTGGTGATGCCCTGGTATCAGTTCAACTATGCCTTTCTACCCCTCCAGATTCTGTCTGGCCTACTCTGCAGGATTAAGAAACGGGGCATTCTGGTAATCCTCAAAACACCAAATTGGCTCCAGGAGGCAAGGTACTCTGACATACTCAAATTTTTGACAGATGCTATTTGGCCCAATTCAGGATCATCTGTACCTCATGCCCCAAGGGGCCAGTGTTCTATCCTGTTTCTTGGTCACTGTATTTAACTGTATGGTTATTGCAGCAGTGGTAATGTGGGATTAGGGCCTGTTGGATTCAACAAATCCTACCTTCTTGAAGGCTAGAAAATTGACTTCTTGTAAAGTCTGCCATCATACCCGTAAAGCCTACCATGCTTGTTGTGAGTCACAGCCTGACATTGCACTTACAATCTGCTGATCACAGGTGCAATACTTTGCTGTGGAACAAAAACAATAAATGCACATTTTTTCCAAAATTCACCTTTTTTTTTTTTTTTTTTTTTATAAATTCCAGCTCCCCTATGTACCATTGTACCTCTGTTGCAGAAAAATAAAATCTTTCTTTGATTTTTAGCTCAAGGAGTTACCTAAAGGCCCATACACACGATACGCAAATCGGAAGTAAAATTTTGTCCGAACGATCTGACAATTTTCGGATCAGTAAATATGGTGCTTTTGACAGGCGATTCCGGTTTTTCATCAGACAAAAGCTGGATGTGCAGACTATAACGTTTTTGTGATACATGAACTCAACGTCCGATTTTCGTTTAATTAGTATTTTTATCCGAAAAAAATCGTAAGAGCAAGACTAGGCATGCTCGGAAACAATAGAATACATACAAAACTAGTCAATACATTACGTCACTTCTGAAGTTGTATTCTGTCGTACGAGAATTTTCGCGTGGCGAGTAACCTCTTCACTTTCAACATGCAACAAAAAATGGACGAACGGTTGTCCGAAAATCTGATCGCATGTACTAGGCTTTAGTCCCTGCGGCGTTCCATAGAAAACGCCATGTCTTCCTGGTATGTAGATTTGGGACATAAAAACCAGTAAGGCCCCTTTCACATGTGCGGACCGTATGTCTGTATTTCATCCATCCGTTTTCGGATGAAATACGGACATACATGTATCCCTATGGGATAGCGGGTGTCAGCAAATGAACATCCGCTGACAAGCGATATTATCCGTCTCCGCTATGGTCCGATTCTGCAGACGGAGGAAAATCCTATTTTTCTATCCGTCTGCAGAGCGGATCGGATGAACACAAACAGACAGTCCGTGTTCATCCGATCCTCCATAGAGGAGAGCGGGGATCTGACAGGGCGATCCCCGCTGAGCAAGCGGATGTTCACGGGGCGGATCATTATGGATCCGTCCCGTGTGAAAGGGGCCTTAGACAAGGCAGCAGTTCACAGCTGAACTCATTAGCGCACACACCCAGCACTCATCAACTATGTTTGCCCGGTATCTCTCCACACGTCCATTTGCCTGACTTGTCAATATAGGCTGCCACAGTTGCTATGTTTGCACGGTATTCCCAGTCTCCTTCCAGATGGGCCCGGGCTGCATGCTCAATTATCTGGGGCCACAGGTTGGACACCCCTGATGTAGTGCAAGGGCCTGCCTGATTGGATACAGAGTGAATTTTGGTAAATCTAAAGGAAATTGTACAGAGATTGTATAGTGTATGACCACCTTTATACATGTACATAGGAGGGAGGGCTTTCTACGTCACACATGTATTATGGAGATTGTAGTTCAGGTCATAGTAGATCAGCCCTCAAATTTTCCACTCGCCTACTCGCATTTTGCGAGTGGAAAATGAGGTCCGGCGAGGAACTGGGCTGCCTGGGATCAGGGGGGGGGGGGGCGAGCACCGGCATCAGTGGGGGATTAATGCGAGAAAAAGTGTGGAGGAACAGAGGGGGCGGCCGGTTTATTATAGCGGAAGAGAGTGTGTAGGAAGAGGAGATCTGACTTCATCACAGAGCGGGGTTTACCCGCTGTAACAGCTTTACATTACAATAGGCGTCCGCGCGCCGTCACACACAGCCCCACCCTCCTGACCCCGCACTTGTGACAGACAGAACGCGCCCTGGCATTGGACCCACGTTCTGTCTGTCACAGGTGCGGGTTCAGGAGGGTGGGGCTGTGTGTGACGGCGCATGGACGTCAATTGTAATGTAAAGCTGTTACAGCGGGTAAACCCCGCTCTGTGATGAAGTCAGATCTCCTCTTCCTACATGCTCTCTTCTGCTATAATAAACCGGCCACCCCCTCTGCACAGGTAAAGCTGCACTGGTAACCCTGCAATAATGGACACAGGAGAGGCTGCATGATGGACACAGGCGAGGCTGCACTGATGAGGCTGTAATGATGGACACAGGCGGGGCTGCACTGATGAGGCTGTAATGATGGACACAGGCGAGGCTGCACTGATGAGGCTGTAATGATGGACACAGGTGAGGCTGCACAGGTGGGGCTGCACTGGTGAGGCTGCAATGATGGACACGGGGGGGGGCTGCACAGGTGGGGCTGCACTGGTGAGGCTGCAATGATGGACACGGGTGAGGCTGCATGGGTGAGGCTGCAATGATGGACACGGGTGAGGCTGCATGGGTGAGGCTGCAATGATGGACACGGGTGAGGCTGCATGGGTGAGGCTGCAATGATGGACACAGGTGAGGCTGCATGTGTGAGGCTGCAATGATGGACACTGGTGAGGCTGCAATGATGGACATTGGTGAGGCTGCAATGATGGACATTGGTGAGGCTGCAATGGTGGACATTGGTGAGGCTGCAATGGTGGACATTGGTGAGGCTGCAATGGTGGACACTGGTGAGGCTGCAATGGTGGACACTGGTGAGGCTGCAATGGTGGACACTGGTGAGGCTGCAATGGTGGACACTGGTGAGGCTGCAATGGTGGACACTGGTGAGGCTGCAATGGTGGACACTGGTGAGGCTGCAATGGTGGACACTGGTGAGTCTGCAATGGTGGACACTGGTGAGGCTGCAATGGTGGACACTGGTGAGGCTGCAATGGTGGACACTGGTGAGGCTGCAATGGTGGACACAGGTGAGGCTGCAATGGTGGACACCGGTGAGGCTGCACGGGTGAGGCTTCACAGGTGAGGCTGTAATGATGGACACAGGGGAGGCTGCATGGGTGAGGCCGCAATGATCTAAACAGGTGAGGCTGCAATGATAGACAAAGGTGAGGCTGCACTGGTGAATCTGTAATGAAGTGCACAGGTGAGGCTGCACTGGTGAGGCTGCAATGACGGACACAGGTGAGGCTGCATGGGTGAGGCTGCAATGATGGACACAGGTGAGGCTGTGTTAGTGGGCACTGGTCACGCTGCGTTGATGGGCACGGGTGAGGCTGCATTGATGGGCACGAGTGATAAAGTTGTTGTTTATTATTTATTTGTGTAACTTAATACTGCACAAAACAATTAAGTGTAATTTCATGAGAATTTATGAGGGCATGCATTGGGGAGGGATTAGGGGCGGGGCATGGTAGGGGTTGGGTGGGGCAACTGGTGGCTAGTAACCCTTAAGGCCTGGCTAGTAGTTCAATACTTGTTGGGGCCGGTTCACACCATGCCTGCACATGATACGCACTGTAACTGGACCACATGGTACAAAATGACCATGTGATCCAGTGTAGGCAAACACACTGCGTTATACGAATTTTAACTTTCTATTAACACCCGCTGCAGATTGCAAATGGAGTGCGTTTTGCATGCGGTCTGAATTGCACAGGAATGCACAGAGCATTCCTGTGCGATTCATATGTGGGCATAGTGTGACCAAGCTCTTAATGTGTGGTTGGAAGATAGATGGGATATAGAAGTAATTTCTGAGTTTGATTAAATTAATTTATTAAGGAAAGTCTGAAGCTTGCCATATGTGGGTAGATTTTTAAGTGACAATTCTTAGAAAAAGAATGTTCTAAGAAGGTTCGTTCATTTTTCTAATCATGAGTGGGGTCAAATCAATGTTTGTTTTTGACTGCAGTGACTAGAAAATTTTAAGTAGAAGGATGTTAAATTTTTCTCAAATAAATGATTTTTTAAGACCACTTTCACACTGAGGCGCTTTTCAGGCGCTTTCACGCTAAAAACAGCGTCTAAAAAGCTCACGAAAAATTATTTCCATTAAAATCAATGAACGCTTTCACACTGGGGCAGTGTGCTGGCAGGGCTGTGAAAAACTCCCCTCCCCATTGAAATGAATGGAAAGCTGAAGCGCCTGAAAAGCTCTTCAAAAGCGCTCAGTGTTTTTACTGGCAGTTTAGAAGCGCTTCAGTGTGAAAGTGACCTAACAGTGAATGTGGTTTTTGTTCAGTAAAGTCCGTTCATTCCCAAATTACCGTATATACTCGAGTATAAGCCGAGTTTTTTCAGCACATTTTTTTGTGCTGAAAGTGCCCCCCTCGGCTTATACTCGAGTCAAGCACTTTTCTGCAGCAAAAAAAAAGAAAAAAAGTGCTTGACATTTTCTGACCCGAATTTGGGGCCCCATATCTCGGGGACACTTGGAGCTAGGAACCCCAAATGTTGTATTCCAACCCAGTGGAATTAGCACTACAACATATCTAAAGATGGGGTTCCTAGCACTAAGTGACCCTGAGATACAGGGCCCCAAATCGGTCAACTGTGTCCATCTGCATGGGCACAGTGAGGCTGCAAATGGGCATCGTTGACCCTCTTTTCCACTTACAGTAGCTGCGCATTTCTCACCCTAGGCTTTATACTCGAGTCAATAAGTTTTCCCAGTTGTTTGTGGTAAAATTAGGTGCCTCGGCTTATATTCGGGTCGGCCTATACTCGAGTATATACGGTAAATGTTAAAAGCAAGCAAAGTCTATTGAATTACATTCAAATGTTTTGCGAATTTTCTTATGAATTTTCCTAAGACTTTTCCTAAGAATTTACCTTAGAAATTCTATCCATCTATGACCAGCTCAAAGGCCCATACACTCGATTAGAAAATCGGATGAAAAATACTGATTTAAAAGCGATTGTACGATAAGCTAACATTAGTACACAGCTTTTGTCCGAAATTTTCCGTAGGGACGAGCACGAAAATTTTTCTCGTCTGATACCAGATCGTACGATTTACCTTTTAATCAGTACAGTTTTCACTGAAAACACCATCCAAATGCGATACCTCACTTCCTTATTTTTAGTCTGTCGTATGAGAATTTTGGTACTTTAGTAACCTATTCCTTTTTTTGATATGAAGACTAGCATGCAAACAAACAGTAATTCGCCCAATAATCTCATTGTGTGTACCAGACACTCAATACTTGGTTAAAGTGGTTGTAAACCCTTACAAACCACTTGGACCTACAGGTAAGCCTAGATTAAGGCTTACCTGTAGGTCAAAGAAATATCTCCTAAACCTACACGGTTTAGGAAATTATTTGCCAAAAAACAGGCACCGCTGTCTATGGCGCATGCGCCATAGACAGTGGCGCACAGGCGCACTGAGCAAGCCGCTCTCAACGGCGATATGCCGCGAGACCCACCAAGAAGATGGAGGCTCCGTACACAAGGGGACAGAGGTGACTTTGCTGGCTCCTGTTTTAGGTAAGTGACACATAATGGACTACTATGCGATGCATAGTAGTCCATTATTTTTACCTTTGCAGGGAAACAAAGAGGAAGTAAACCCATTAGGGTTTACTTTCTCTTTAAGGTTTCTTTTGCATGAAGTACTGCATCAATGCAGCGTGGCATGGAGGCGTTATGGAAGCCCAGGTTGCTTTGATATCGGCCTTCAGCTCGTCTGCATTGTTGGGTCTGGTGTCTCTCATCTTCCTCTTTACAATACCTCACAGATTCTCTATGACAGGGGTAGGCAACCTCGGCCCTCCACATTTCATCATGCCTCTAGGAGTCATGCCTGTGATTGTCAGGGTCTTGCAATGTATCAGGGGACTTGTAGTTTCAAAACGTCTGGACTAATGAGGTTGTCTACCCCTGCTCTATAGGGTTTAGGTCAGGCAAGTTTGCTGGCCAAACAAGCACAGTGATACCATGATCATTAAACCAGGTATTGGTACTTTTGATGGTGTGGGCAGGTGCCAAGTCCTGCTGGAAAATGAAATCAGCATCTCTATAAAGCTTGTCTGCAGAGGGAAGCATGAAGTGCTCTGGAATTTCCTAGTAGAGGGCTGCGCTGACTTTGGACTTCATAAAAAACACAGTGGACCAACACCAGCAGATGACATGGCTTTTCAAATCATCACTGACTGGAAACTTCACACTGGACCTCATGCAACTTGGATTCTGTGCCTCTCTGCTCTTCCTCCAGATCACGCGGGTGGGGGTAAGCGATTTTTCGTGGGCAATTTTTCAGGGCAATGGCTGGTTTTAGAGCTTCAATCATCCCGACACCATGGTTGTTATGGTGTCAGCATGACTGAAACGCATTGTAATATAAAATGAAATAGTTCAACTCCCCATAATGCAGAATCAGTGGGAGCCCTGAGCGTGTCACTTGCCACTATCGATTTTCACTTGCCACTATGCCTGCCAGATGGGGATCTTGCCAACAGATGGGGATCTCACTTGCCACTATGCCTGCCACAAGATGGAGCTGTCACTTGCCACCCTGCCTGCTACCAGATGGGGATGTCACTTGCCACACTAACTGCCACCAGATGGAGATGTCACTAGCCACTGTGCCTGCCACCAGATGGAGATGTCTCTTGCCACTGTGCATGCCACCAAATGGGGATGTCACTTGGCACGCTGCCTGCTACCAGATGGGAATGTCACTTGCCACATTGCCTGCTAGCATCATGGGGATTGCCACAGTTACCTGGCTGCCACCCAAAAAATAGCAGTTTGTCATGAATTAATTTACATGTAAAATCAATCCCCCCCCCCCCTGCAACATTGCAGAGTACTTGCAGCCAGTTACAACGATGTCAGACTCTCCTCAGTGCGGGTACATTAGCTGCAGTTTAAACACAGGCGATTGCGAGTGAGAGATGAGAGTGAGTGTGGCCGGTGAGAGATGACGTCATTCTCTCTGTTATGGGTTGCAGCTGCAGCTCTGTGTAGAGCAGCCTTCGTGGCCCTGTAAGTAAGGGCGGAACAGCAGTGTGGGCAATGAGAGATGATGTCATCTCTCTCCCCCGCCGCCGCACCGCTGACATTACTTGTCTCCTCCGCGGCCCGGCAGCAGAGGCGCCACGGCCCGGTGTTGGGCCGCAGCCCACAGGTTGGAGACCTCTGCCATAGAGAATCTCTGGGGTATTGTCAAGAGTAAGATGAGAGGCACCAGACCCAACAATGCAGACGAGCTGAAGGCCGCTATCAAAGCAACCTGGGCTTCCATAATGCCTCCATGCCACGCTGCATTGATGCAGTAATTCATGCAAAAGAAACCTTAACCAAGTATTGAGTGTCTGGTACACACAATGAGATTATTGGGCGAATGACTGTTTTTTTTGCATGCTAGTCTTCATATCCAAAAAAGGAAGAGGTTACTAAAGTACCAAAATTCTCTTTTCAGTTAGCCAACATTTCTGTATTTTAAATCCTTTTTTTTTTTTTTATTGGTCTTATGTACTATTCTAATTTTCTGAGATACAGATTTTTGTGTTTTCACTAGCTGTAAGCCATATTCATCAAAATGAAAAGCGTGTAACACATCTATATAAAATATGAGTTTCACTTTTTGAATTAAACTAATGAAATAAATTTACTTTTTCATATTCTATTTTTATGAGATGCACCTGTATTAGATGGCGTTTCAGAGAATTAATATGCATTATATCTGTAAATGTCTAGCTGTTTCATTAGTTTTCTCTAGGTTATTTCTAGTGTCCAAAACAAGTAGCTTATCTGAAGGTGTACAAACACAGCTTCCTTTGTTACTGTCCCCAGGAGTTAATGAAAGGGTTACCAGTTAGAGAGATGTTCATTGTTAAAGACTGTTTACTGTTGGCCTTGACAACAGATGCAACTTTGCTGGGTTCTGATATAACTCCTTTCTTCAAATACTTTTTTTTCCCCATGAAGAAGCAGAGTTTTCTAAGTTTTCTGCCGTGAAAAGTTGAAGAAATGGATGAGAGGCATTGGTGGATAGCAGGCAAAGTGCAGCAGACATTCCACACTGCAGGACAGGACATCTCCACTGCATTGGAAGCCTTCATATTAGAAACCAACAATCTGCAACTTATCAACAGCTTTTTCAGAGGTCAGTATAATATACTAAATGATTATTCCAAAGATCTGATATTGTTCCTGTCGCAGCATCAAGGGGATTCAAATAGTATAGTAGTTTAAGAGCTTGTTGTCTAGCATTGCTGCTGAATCTCGTGGCTATTGATTTTAAAATGCAAACAAATCAAAAAAAAAGAAAACTAGATCCACAAAAAATCTTTGTTTAGACTAATATAAATATATATATATATATATATATATATATATATATATATATATATATATATATATATATATATATTATTACTAAAGATTTCTTGTACCCATTTCTAAAATATACATTCTTTTAAGTGTGCATGCACACTGCAGCTCAAAGAAGCAGCTCCTTCAGGCTTTTGAGCTTTTTTAAGCACACTATGACTTTTTCAGGCTTTTACAGGCATATGCTCTTACAGGTAGAAAACTCACCAAACTCACGTTTTTTAGAGGAGCGTTCGAGCAGAAAAGATGCCTAAGTGCTCAAAAGCATGCAAAAGTGCATGAAAAAGCTCAAAGAAACTCAAACACACAAAAAAATAGGAAACATTCGCTGAGGGGAGGGGTTGTGAAAAAAAAAACACTTATGCTCAAAAGGAGCTTAAAGAAGCTCAATAAAAATGTGCAAAAGAGCCAAAAAAAGTTTCTTTAAGCTGAAATAAAAGCTCAAATGCCTGTAAAAGCAGCTTTTTTTTCTTTTTTTTTTTTGACGTTTTTTAGATGATTATCTGCTTTAGGCTGTACATGCACCAATGTTTTTAGTAGGCATTATATATAGCATACAACACCACTGTGCTGCAGTTTATATATATATATATATATATATATATATATATATATATATATATATATACACACACACAGTATCTCACAAAAGTGAGTACACCCCTCACATTTTTGTAAATATTTTATTATATCTTTTCATGTGACAACACTGAAGAAATTACACTTTGCTACAATGTAAAGTAGTGAGTGTACAGCTTGTATAACAGTGTAAATTTGCTGTCCCCTCACACAGCCATTAATGTCTACACCACTGTCAACAAAAGTGAGTACACCCTTAAATGAACAAGTCCAAATTTGACCCAATTAGCCATTTTCCCTCCCCGGTGTCATGTGACTCGTTAGTGTTACAAGGTCTCAGGTGTGAATGGGGAGCAGGTGTGTTCAATTTGGTGTTATCGCTTTCTCTCTCTCATACTGCTCACTGGAAGTTCAACATGGCACCGCATGGCAAAGAACTCTCAGAGGAGCTTAAAAAAATAATTGTTGCTCTACATAAAGATGGCCTAGGCTATAAGAAGATTGCCAAGACCCTGAAACTGAGCTGCATCATGATGGCCAAGACCATACAGCGGTTTAACAGGACAGGTTCCACTCAGAACAGGCCTCGCCACGGTCGACCAAAGAAGTGCACGTGCTCAGCATCATATCCAGAGGTTGTCTTTGGGAAATAGATGTATGAGTGCTGCCAGCATTGCTGCAGAGGTTGAAGAGGTGGGCTGTCAGTGCTCAGACCATACGCCGCACACTGCATTAAATTGGTCTGCATGGCTGTCATCCCAGAAGGAAGCCTCTTCTAAAGATGATGCACAAGAAAACCTGCAAACAGTTTGCTGAAGACAAGCAGACTAAGGACATGGATTACTGGAACCATGTCCTGTGGTCTGATGAGACCAAGATTAACTTATTTGGTTCAGATGGTGTCAAGCGTGTGTGGTGGCAACCAGGTGAGGAGTACAAAGACAAGTGTGTCTTGCCTACAGTCAAGCATGGTGGTGGGAGTTTCATGGTCTGGAGCTGACGGCACTTGGGAGCTACAGTTTATTGAGGGAACCATGAATGCTAACAGTTACTGTGACATACTGAAGCAGAGGATTATCCCTTCGGAGACTGAGCCGCAGGGCAGTATTCTAACATTATAACGTCCCCAAACACACCTCCAAGATGACCACTGCCTTGCTAAATAAGCTGAGGGTAAAGGTGATGGACTGGCCAAGCATGTCTCCAGACCTAATCCCTATTGAGCATCTGTGGGGCATCCTCAAACGGAAGGTGGAGGAGCGCAAGGTCTCTAACATCCACCAGCTCTGTGATGTCGTCATGGAGGAGTGGAAGAGGACTCCAGTGGCAACCTGTGAAGCTCTGGTGAACTCCATGCCCAAGAGGGTTAAGGCAGTGCTGGAAAATAATGGTGGCCACACAAAATATTGACACTGTGGGCCCAATTTGGACATTTTCACTTAGGGGTGTACTCACTTTTGTTGCCAGCAGTTTAGACATTAATGGCTGTGTGTTGAGTTATTTTGAGGGGACAGCAAATTTACACTGTTATACAAGCTGTACACTCACTACTTTACATTGTAGCAAAGTGTAATTTCTTCAGTGTTGTCACATGAAAAGATATAATAAAATATTTACAAAAATGTGAGGGTGTACTCACTTTTGTGAGATACTGTGTGTATATATATATATATGCCCTCAACATGAAGGGGTCTTGTCCCGCACTTCTGTTCTTCTTGCCGGGCCTCCGCTTTCTTCTTGCAGCTCTTTTACTAGCAGTGGCCCGGTCTTCTGTCCCATGTGACATGAGCCGGTGGTCTCGCATTTTGTCCGTATATAACTGGCCGCGCAACATGTCTGGACCATTAGAACGGAGACAGCGTCATGACAACATCGGATGAAGAAAGAAGAACAAAAAGCAGGCTCCTCCGCTAGTTAAAGAAGTAGCAGAAGATAGCGGAGAAGACCCCCGGAGCTGTGTAATAAAGTATTTTAAAAACTTGTGTTGTGTTTTTATTTACAATTTTTTTCACCAGGTGAATGGGTAGGGGTACATCGTACCCCATACTCATTCACATAGGGTGGGGGGCCAGGATCTGGGGGCCCCCTTATTGAAGGGGGCTTCCGGATTCCGATAAGCCCCCGCCTGCAGACCCCGACAACCAACGGCCAGGGTTGTCGGAAAAGAGGCCCTTGTCCTCATTAACATGGGGACAAGGTACTTTGGGGTGGGGGAGCCACAGGGCCCCCCTTTCCCCAAGGCACCCCCCATGTTGAGGGCACACGGCCTGGTATGGCTCAGGGGGGGGAGGCGCTCGCTCGTCCCCACCCCCTTTCCTGACCGGTCGGGCTGCTTGCTCGGATAAGGGTCTGATATGGATGTGGGGGGGACCCCCACGCCGTTTTTTTCGGCGTAGGGATTCCCCTTTAAATCCATACCAGGTGACGGGGCTAGCGAGGTGTCAATCTCGCCGATCGAGTCGGCGGCCTTGACTTCCTTCGCTAGTCCTGTCTACATGGAGTCACGTTATAAATGAAAAGACTTTACTCCGTGTAAAAGTCTGCCCGACCTCCGCCAAAACTCCGGCGGATTGTCCGCCGGAAAAGTCCAGGTGTGTGTGGGCAAGTCCGCACGTTCGGAAAGTCTGGCGGACCTCCGCTGGAAAGTCCGGCGGATTGTCCGCCGGACTAAGTCCACCGGATAGTCTGGCCGAAAATTCCGATCGTGTGTACGTGGCATGAGGTGACCTGTCAGACGACTTAGCCTCCTGACAAGTCACACTCCATGCAGTGCAATGGAACCGTTTTAATAGGAGCGAATCAAGTCGCTCTGACTTAGAAAAAGGTTCCTGTACTACTTAGGGGTGACTTGGGAGCGGCTTGCATTGACTTCTATTAAAGAAGTCGTTTGCAAGCGCACTGAAGTGACAATGTGCGGGGCAGCTTCAGAGTCGGACGACTTTGAAGCCACCCCAGTGTGAACTGGCACTTAGGGCAACAACCATTTGATACTGAATACATAAAAACAGCTACATTTTTTTTACATCATATGCAATGTGCAGAGACAAAAAAATTGTTAAAAAGTTAGTAATACCGGCAGAGTAGTCAATGCATAGACATATATAATGTGTGTATATGTGTCCTCTTCATCCTGACGTGTTTCAAGAAAAGTTCATTCCTTTCATCAGGGGTATATAGAGGAGAGATGGTAGAATTGCTTCATCAAACACTAAACAACACCTAGTACAGCTGTTTAAGTATAAAATCAGAGTTCAGCAATTCTACCATCTCATGTTGTAAAGTGCTGCGCAAACTGTCCGCGCTATATAAATCCTGTATAATAAATAATAAAATGAATCTCTCCTCTATATACCCCTGATAAAAGGAATTAACTTTTTTTGAAAGGCGGACACATATCCACACCTTTTATATGTCTATACATTGAATACTTTTAAAAATGTTGTTGTCTCTGTACATTTTATATGATGTAATACAATTTGCCGTTTTTATGTATTCAGTATCAACTGGTTGTTAGTTGCCCTTAAAGTCCCCTTTTTTGGAAGGGGTTGTTGTCCTGTTCCTAAACCCAAAAACAAACATTTAACATTTTGTAGCCTTCCAATCCTTAAGGCTGCATTCACACCTGAGCGTTTTCAGCTCGTAAAATGCTTATCTCAAAAGTTTTAAAACGCCCAACAAGCAAAATCCCATGTATTTCAATGGCGCCTGTTCACGTATGAGCGTTTTGTCCCCTGAAGCTTAAAAAAGTACATAAGCTTCTTTTTTGGCAGATAACAAGCGTTTTTGGCCCCATAGACTTCAATAGAAACGTCTAACTTGAGCAGAAAACACTTATAAAACGCTCGTAAAATACCTGAAAAAATGCTCAAATAGCATCTCTCCACCCCTAATTTCCTCTCCCTCTCCTCCCCTAGTGCTTAAATTGGCTAAACAAAAAACACCTGAAGCTGTGAAAACGCTTGTAATACACTTCAAAAATGCTTTGAAAAAGCTTGTAAAAAAAGGCGGCAAAAGTCACTTGAAAAACACTTTGTTTTCATTTTCACCTAGTTATCTGCGCAGTAACACATGTCCTGTCTTGGTTTGACACCTTTATCTATGGAGGAGCAACAGCGACACCTTTGGACAGCAGCATTGTCTGTAGAGGGTTGCGTTAGCTGGGCTAGTAGATTAAAAGGAGTTTACATAAGTGGCAAACAAGTTAAAAATGAAGGAAAGCCATAGATTATGCAATTTTCTTTCCTGCAACCACAGGTTGCAACCAGTCAGTGTTGATGGGGGAATCTCTCCTGCAGAGCTATTGTGTTCTCCTGGTGGGAAGCTGTCCCAGCATGGAGAACACAATGATTACTGTTGGCGGCTATAGCCACAGGAAGAAGACCCCTTTCACACTGCGAGCGCCGGCCGTTAGCACTAAAGCGGTGCTTTAGCGCTGTTTAACCACTTTGCGACCGCCGGCTGTCAAATGACGGCCAGGCGGCGCAGCTCTCGTTCCGGGAGGGCGTCATATGACGTCCTCCCCTTCTGTGCACTCCAGGGAGCGAGCGCGTGCCGCCGGAAGCACGCGCGTGCCGCCGGGAGCGCGCGCTCTCGCCGTGTCACTGGGCACTCGATGCACGTGCCCAGCGGCCGCGATGTCCGCTGGGCACCCGCGATTGCCCGGTAACACAGCGGGACCGTGGATCTGTGTGTGTAAACGCACAGATCAACGGTCCTGTCAGAGGAGAGGAGCCGATGGTGTGTTCTCTGTACAGAGAAACACCGATCGGTCTCCTCCCCTTGTGAGTCCCCTCCCCCACAGTAAGAATCACTCTTAGGGAACATAATTAACCCCTCCCCGCCCCTAGTGGTTAACCCCTTCACTGCCGGTGTCATTTATACATGAATCAATGCATTGATTGCTGTATAAATGACAATGGTCCCAAAAATGTCCGATGTGTCCGCCATAATGTCGCAGTCACAATAAAAATCGCTGATCACCACCATTACTAGTAAAAAAAAAAATATTAATAAAAATGCTATAAAACTATCCCCTATTTTGTAAACGCTATAACTTTTGCGCAAACTAATCAATGATCGCTAATTGCGATTTTTTTTTTTACCAAAAATATGTAGAAGAATACGTATCGGCCGAAACTGAGGAAAAAATATGTTTTTTTATATATATTTTTTGGGGATATTTAGTATAGCAAAAAGTAAAAAATATTGTTTTTTTTTTAAATTTGTCGCTCTTCTTTTGTTTATTGCGCAAAAAAGAAAAAACGCAGAGGTGATCAAATACCACCAAAAGAAAGCTCTATTTGTGGGGAAAAAATTATAACAATTTCATTTGGGTACAGTGTCGTATGACTGCGCAATTGTCATTCAAATTGCGTCAGCGCTGAAAGCTGAAAAATAGCTTGGTCAGGAAGGGGGTGAAAATGCACTGTAGTGAGGTGGTTAAGTGGCGCTTTTGCAGCACTTTTCGGTCGCAGCGGAGCACTTTTAACCCCAAAAAAGGTGAAAATATCCGAAGGGACAAGCACGAAAAAAATTTCTTATATGATAACAGAATTAACGATTTTCATGTAATTAGTATGGTATCTGTACAAAAAGAAATTGTGTGACCAAGACTACGCATTATCAGAAACAAAAGAATATATTACAATACAACACCATTCAACACATCACTGTCGAAGTTGTATTCTGTCGTATAAGAATTTTCTTATCCTTACTAACCTATTGGTTTACGATATGAGAATAGCATGCAAAGAAAAATGTACAATCATTCGTCTGATATTCTCATATTGTTTACTAGGCTTTAGATTTGTGTTGAATGAGATCAGAATAGCAATTGCTATTGTTTCTATTATGAATTCCACAAAAACATAATGGGGTTGATTTACTAAAACTGAAGAGTACAAAATCTGGTGCAGTTGCACATGGTAGCCAATCAGCTTCTAGCTTCAGCTTGTTCAATTAAGCTTTGACAATAAAACCTGGAAGCTGATTTGTTTCTATGCAGAAATGCACCAGATTTTGCGCTCTCCAGTTTTAGCAAATTAACCCCAATATATTTAATAAAAATGCCGGTATTGTACTAAAGAATTTCTCTTGTTCTTACTAGATAACCACTTAACATATATATATATTTTTTTTTTAAGCTGAAGGACAACAGGCCCTCTTCTTTTTGGTTGAAGCTTATGATCAAGCAGATCCTTTCACCTGGCAATTTCATCTTAGATCAGATCTACGGAGTTTAGAAAATGTCCCCGGAAAGTCCTCTTTTCCCACAGTGGTTTACTTTCTTCGTGCAGAGGTAAATACAAAGACACAAGCCACTTGATAGTACAAACTGCCCTACAACGGTTTTAGGGACTTGGTTCTATTATTTATGTAAGAAGACTGTTGGAGCAAAGGCCTTACTGTTTCCAGTAGAAGGAATTATGAGTAAAATCCACACAGTAATGCCGTGTAGACACAAGCAGAATTACCGACAAAAAAAGTCAGACGGAAGCTTTTCATCGTATATTCCGATCTTGTGTATGCCCCATTGGACTTTTTAGGTCGAAAATTCTGACGGACCTAGAAAGAGAACATGTTATAAATTTTTGCAGATGGAACCAATTCCTATCGGGAAAACCACTCGTCTGTATGCTGTTCCGATTTACCAAAAACGACGCATGCTCTGAAGCAAGTACGAGACGGAAACTATTGGCTGCTGGTTATTGAACTTCCTTTTTCTAGTCCCGTCGTACGCGTTGTACATCACCATGTTCTTGACAGTCGGACTTTGGTGTGACCGTGTGTATGCAAGACCGCTTGAGCGGAATTCCATCGGAGAAACCTTCAGAGTTTATTCTGATGGCAAAACCTTGTGTATACGCGGCATTAGTGTAAATTAGTTCTCCAAAAATAACTATATTTTGTTTGCATTGCCAAACCACATTATTATTATTTTGCCTGCCTGAAGAATGTTCAATATCATAAATTGAGTTCAGCAGGGACCAGCTGAATTTTTCTTAGTGTGTGGCCACCCCTGCTCAACAGAATTTGATCGGTTGACTTTTGTCTGTCAGAGGGACATGTTGGAAAATTTTCCTGCAACCGCTGATCAGTGTATTCTGACAGATGCCACTGTCAGAATACAATGTACCATAGGGGGGTGCAGGGACTCCTCCATCCACTTTGTGTGAATGGAGGGATCTTTTTTTATTTTCTGCAAATCACTGCCATTATGGGCCCAGGTATATAAGCTGGCAATAGATGGTTCATTAGTAACGAGCAATATTGAGCATCAGCTACAATTAAGCCCCATACACACGCGCGGATTATCCGAGGACCAGGTCCGTCGGATCATGTCCGTCGTACTTTGTCCGATGTTGGTTTTGCGTACACACGGTCGGACAAAGTTGTCGGAAAATCCGATCATTCTGAACGTGGTGACGTTTGTTGCCTACGACGGGACTACGTAGAGGCTAGTAGCCAATAGCTTTGGTCTTGTAATGTGATCTGAGCATGCGTAGCACTTTGTCCGTCGGAATTCGCTACACACGATCGGATTTGGTGTGATCGGACTTTGTTGTCAAAAAATCTATCCAGCAGGAGATAGGACTTTGTCCGTCGGACAATCCGATGGAAACTGTCCGATGGTGCCTACACACGGTCGGAATTTCCGACAACATTGTCTGATAGGACAGAATCCATCGGAAAATCCGACCGTGTGTATGGGGCTTTAGGCTGTTTCTAAAATTGCACATGAAGATTCCGTGTATGGGCCTTAGCCACTTTCTTACTGGGCACTTAAACCCCCTTCCTGCTCAGACCAATTTTCAGCTTTCAGCACTCAAACTCTTTGAATGACAATTGCGCGGTCATGCAACGCTGTATCCAAATTCCATTTTTATCATTCGATCAACTTTGGTAAAACCAGCCTGAGGGATTTTACACACAATTATTGCTAGTGGCTTTCCAGCCGCTAGCAATAATAACTGTGTTTTCCTGGTGGGGACGACTTCCCCCCACCCCCCAGTGGAGGTACACAATGGCTAGAGGGATTACCCTGTTAACCTTTGGTTGCAAGTAAGAAATTTGCTCCCTGTATGGCCAGCCTAAGATAGGTGCTGAAACAATGGACATGTAAATTGTATCCTGTGGATTGTCAAAATGCTGTTGCTACCTTCAGGCACAATTGCTAGAGTTTTGGCCATGTTTGTTGGAGACTATTATAAGCCATAGCTACCTGCATACTAGTTTGCTGTGGGTGGATATTGAAACTCATTTGGGATATTTTCTAAAAAACAAAATTTTAACCATCCTGTACTAAATCTGTTTTAATACCAGACCTTGTGTAACGTCTTTGCTCTCTCTTTCTCCTACTTTGTTTTACTAATTATTTTATAATTTTAGAATGAACATGACATTGATGCTGCAATGATGGAGAAGGAAATATTTTGTGGGGAAATCAAGGAAAATCCAGTAGAAAGTCTTAAATGCTTGCTGAATGAATTGTGCATACCTTTACTGAGGGCTCAGAAAGACTGGGGTTCCTGCAGCCAGGAGAGTGTCACACATTTTCTATCAAATCTGGAGAAATATGTTGCGGCCATTGAAGAAGCTGCCATTATAAACAACACAGAAAAGCATCTGACAGTAAGTATATACTTTTTTACGGTTAACTTTGTTTTGTTTGCTGCTATATTACTTTTTTGTCATTTTAATTCTAAATTGTTGTTTGCTTGTAAACTGGTATACCTGTAATTTTTCTGTTTTTCAGTATGTTTTTTTTTATTGTTTTCTAGAACAGTGCATGAGTATTAGAGAACATACAAACAAAACAGTATAAATAATATAACCAGTACCCTAGAATGGGGTACATCAGTGGTAAAATGCAAGAGGGGTTTGTGAGGAGTTTGTACATGGATCTCATTATAACTAGGTCCATAGGAGAAGTAAGGATTGTAGAGATAAATAATGATGTAGGTAGGGTGGTTGAGATTAGGTTCTGGGATGAAAAACTGTGGGCTAGTAATATATTATACTTAAAGTTCATGTAGCAATAACATTTGCTCAATGGATATAGATAAAAGTCCTCTGGCAGCAAAAAGGATGATAATGACACTGCACCCATCCAAAACGTGACTCAGATTGTACACCTCAGTGACTTGCATGTACAGTTGGTGAAAAGTGCCCGACACCCTAGATCACAATGTGCTTACCAGACGGTAAAGCAGATAAAGCTTTTAGTGGGAGCCAATCAGCAAACTGATGTGAGTGTCCCTGGCTTCTCCCTCTCCCGATCCACAGCCTCCACCAATTATAGTTATGGGGTGTTACACTTCCATATGCTCATTGGCAGGGCTCAAAATTTCAAGTCCTGAGCTACTAGCCAGGCCTCAAGGGTTACTCGCCACCAGTTGCCCCGCCCAACCCCTACCCTGCCCCGCCCCTAATCCCGCCCCTAAACACGCCCTCATAAAATGATTTATGCAGAATTAAGTTGTAAAAATAAATATTAACAACAACTTTGTCCACCAATGCAGCCAGCCTGTGCCCCCCCCAGTGCAGACTGTGTCCCCCCAAGTGCAGCCTGTGTCCCCAGTGTCCCCCCCAGTGCAGCATGTGTCCCCAGTACAGCATGTGACTCCCCCAGTGCCGCATGTGTCCCCCCGTGCCGCATGTGTCCCCCCGTGCAGCATGTGTCCCCCCGTGCAGCATGTGTCCCCCCCGTGCAGCATGTGTCACCCCGTGCCGCATGTGTCCCCCCGTGCCGCATGTGTCCCCCAGTGCCGCATGTGTCCCCCAGTGCCGCTTGTGTCCCCCAGTGCAGCTTGTGCAAGCCAGTCCAGCATGTGCCCCCCAGTCCAGCATGTGCCCCCCTGTGCCGCATGTGCCCCCCAGTGCCGTATGTGTCCCCCAGTGCCGCATGTGTCCCCCAGTGCCGCATGTGTCCCCCAGTGCCGCATGTGTCCCCCTGTGCCGCATGTGTCCCCCTGTGCCGCATGTGTCCCCCTGTGCCGCATGTGTCCCCCTGTGCCGCATGTGTCCCCCAGTGCAGCTTGTGTCCCCCAGTGCAGCTTGTGCAAGCCAGTCCAGCATGTGCCCCCCTGTGCCGCATGTGCCCCCCCGTGCCGCATGTGTTCCCCAGTGCCGCATGTGTTCCCCAGTGCCGCATGTGTCCCCCTGTGCCGCATGTGTCCCCCTGTGCCGCATGTGTCCCCCTGTGCCGCATGTGTCCCCCTGTGCCGCATGTGTCCCCCTGTGCCGCATGTGTCCCCCAGTGCCGCATGTGTCCCCCAGTGCCGCATGTGTCCCCAGTGTCCCCCAGTCCAGCATGTGTCCCCCCCAGTCCAGCATGTGTCCCCCCCCAGTGCAGCCTGTGTCCCCCCCAGTGCAGCCTGTGTCCCCCCCAGTGCAGCCTGTGTCCCCCCCAGTGCAGCCTGTGTCCTCCCCCCAGTGCAGCCTGTGTCCCCCCCCAGTGCAGCCTGTGTCCCCCCCCAGTGCAGCCTGTGACCCCCCCAGTGCAGCAGGTGTCCCCCCCAGTGCAGCCTGTGTCCCCTGTGTCCCCCACTGCAGCTTGTGTCCCCAATGCAGCCTACCTGTGCAGGGCAGGAGATCTGCAGCCGCCTGTTTAATTAGAGTGCCAGGGGAACATAACAGCTTTCGAGCGGGGAGGAGAGCCGCCGCCTGTTTGATTAGAGAGGCAGGGGAACATAACAACTTTCGTTTGAATAGCTGTGTTCCCCGCCGCGCGCCGTCATATACAGCCCCTCCCCCTTGTCTGAGTCCTTTGATAGACAGATCACCTGTCCAATCCTGGGTCAGGTGATCTGTCTGTCTATCAAAGTTCCCCCGGACAAGGGCTGTTATGTTCCCCTGCCTCTCTAATCAAACAGGCGGCGGCTCTCCTCCCCTCCGATGCTACACTCGCGAGACCTCAAAATCCACTCGCAAAATGCGAGCAGGCGAGTGGATTTTTTGAGGTCTGCTCATTGGGATCCTTTCCGGTCACACCGGTCTGTGAAGAGACGATCTGAAGCTCTTTCCGGTCACACCGGTCTGTGATACCATCTGGAATCTCTGTACAGAGAGGAGGAGAAGCGGAGCTTCAGATCGTCTCTTCACAGACCGGTGTGACCGGAAAGGATCCAAATGAGCATAATTGATACATAGTCCAACTAAGGAAATCATAAAATAGAACCACAGCATCAAAATGACAGCCAAGCAACTACCATTAGGCTGCTTCTATATTAAATAACATACATAAAGCATTCTGAATAAAAGATTGCATACCAGTACATCAGAAATGTCTTTCTTCATCCATAATTTCATTTAGCCATCCTTGGTGATAAAGGAAGGGAGATTAGTTACAAGCTAAACCAGTAAAGCTCCTATAGCCTATTTATTAAAGTCTATTTGTCATTTTCATGGCTTCTTGAAGTAAATGTCATGTTCATCTAGATTATTATAGAACAGTGGGAGCAAACAACAAGGATTTATTTTACAAGTCCGTTATCACGGGTAAAAAAATAATGTAGTATGTCATAGTAGTAATAGTAACAAATTACAGCATTCATTGACTGTAAGCCTTTCATATTTGTAAATGGCACTTTGTAATATGTGCCGAAAACTTTGTTTTAAGAAATGTATCAATTTAATATAATAATTAATATATAAAATATAATCTAACTGATTAGTGGCACTATGCATCATAGAACTTTTTCTTTGCATACTTTTTTAAATTATAAGCTTTGAATTGGCCAATATGAATGTGTCTTAAACGGATAGGTCAAATCCATTTCTAATGCTGCGTACACACGATCGGAATTTCAGCCAGCAAAAGACCGATGAGAGCTTTTCATCGGAAAATGCGACCGTGTGTAGGCTCCATCGGAATTTTGCTGGCCGAATTCCCGCCAGCAAAAATTTGAGAGCATGTTCTCAATTTATCCGATGGAAAAACTTGCTTGGAAAGTCTGATCGTCTGTAGCAATTCCGATGCGCAAAATTCCTACGCATGCCCGGAAACAATTTGACGCATGCTCGGAAGCATTAAACTTGATTTTTTCTCGGCTCGTCGTAGTGTTGTATGTCACCGCGTTCTTGACGGTCAGAATTTGGTGTGACCGTGTGTAGGCAACACAGCTTGAGCGGAATTCTGTTGGGAAAACCATTGGCTCTTTTTCCGACGAGAATTCCGCTTGTGTGTACACGGCATAAAGGTTAGCACACACAATCTAATTCTGACTTTCAGGCCCCTTTCACACTGGGGCATTTTTCAGGTGGTACAGCGCTAAAAATACATTGATTTCAATGGGACACCGCGGTAATACCGCGGCCACTACGGCGGCGCTTTGCGGGGGATTTTAACCCTTTTTCGGCTGCTAGCGGGGGTTAAAAAACCGCACCGCTAGTGGCCGAATACCGCGGCTATAACGACGGTAAAGCAGCGCTAAATATAGCGCTGCTTTACCGTCACCGCTGCTCCCGGCCCAGTGTGAAAGGGGCCTTAGTAAAAAGGTCTGATCCTGTACTGGCTCTAATAGGTTGGTTATTACCTGCTGGATTACCGTGATACTCAAAAGTCTGGTTTCTTTGATATTTTTTCATGGCATTTAAAAAATATTGTTTTCTTTTGCTGACTAAATGTTTTGTAATTCAGATTTTGAAGAGACCACAGAACATTATCAGTCCAGATCTTCTACAGCAAAGATCTATGGTCCTTGATTCAGAGATTGTCAATACAAATGAAGCCCTACTTTCTGAATGGATTAAAACCATTGAGCAGGTTTTGGCAGAAACTGTAGATGAAAGGTACAAATACATTGATAAAATATGGTAAACATCATGGACAATCATGGATAAAGATATTGAACACTTTTCACTTTATTTGCACTTCATTTTGTACTTTTAGATAATATTTGTTAATATTATAGTAGGTAATCTTTGCTACGTATAAAATTGAGGAATGCAGTGGTGTGCCTCATGGCGATTACTTTGGAGCTTCTGCATTAGTTTGATGTGTATTCAATACAGTCTCCTGCTAGGTGGAATCATCAGGAAATGCTATTAACAGATGAGCATTAGAGCAATCCTTTACAAATCTGTGTATTAAATGCAATAATCAAAGCATGGCACAGCATGCATGTAAAAATATGAAAACCATTCAAAAATTGCTTTCAATTGAATGAACTAGCAATAGCTCAAAATGTATATTTACTAAAAATATATTAGTTAGTCGTAAATATGCAACTATAAGTACATCTATACTGTACATGCAAATATTTTTTCTTTCATAAACTTTTTGGAAAATTATTGATCTAATAGCAGTGCTATTTTCAAGTTACAAAAAGTAACAGGAACCCTCTCTAACATTTACAAACTAATAATGTTTTATAAGAACTCATCATAACATTCTTTCCTTGAGATTACAGAAGAATTTCTCTAAATGTAATTTATTGGTTTAGAGTTCTGGATATTACCACTACTCCTCTGACTGAGCTTCAGCGCTGGCACCAAAGACAGAAGATGCTGGGATTGATAGCAGAGCAACTACGAGGAAAAGAATGCAAATCTGTTATTGGAGTCATAATATCTGCCAAATCTAAACTGCTAAAGAGGTGGAAAGCCATGGATATTGGGTAATATTTTATCAAAGTCCCAAAGGAATGCTGAATGCATTTTTTTTCTAAATGATTTTAGATGGATCTTTAAGATTATTAATGTAATGAATAAAGCAGCACTTAATTGTGCTCCAATGATTTATATAGGATTACAGAGGCAACCAATGCTACAAAGGACCGTGTTAAATACCTGGAGGCACTTTATCGTCATCTGGAAGCTTTATCTACTGACACTGACCCAGTAAACCTTGTAAACACCACAATCCCCAGCCTCTTCAATGGTATCCAGCAGATTGAAAACATGACAAAGTTCTTCTCCAAAAATGGTTATTTGGGACTCTTACTTACTAAGGTACAGTGTTATGAAATTGAGACTTTAACTACTTAAAATGTATGTAAACCTAAAAAAATTAACTCAAAAACGAATAATTTGTTAACTTCTTTTTTATCTTTTTTTTAATCCTAAGTATGTCTGATGTGGCTGCAAAGTAAAGCCAAATACCTGATGATCCCGCCAGACTTTGTTGGGCTTGCCAGCCTCCTGCTTTTTTTGTCAATGCTATCCACAGGTTCAGACCCATAGTATGATTGTGATGTGTGCAGTTGATCTTTGAAAGGGAACAGCACAAGGTGGTGTTAGCAGGACACTGTGTCATCACCGGGGCCCACAGTCCAGAGACATTAAGTCTCTGCTCCTCCACTGAACTAGTGTACTGAACAAGTGTCGTGTGACTGCGTTTCAAATGTCTTAATAGAGCTAGTTAGCAAGTTTTTAATTTTATTTTAATGCATTTTTAATACATTTATCTATCGGGGTTCAAGAATAAGTAATTCACAGAGTTCAGCGGTCAGTATTAAGTGTACACAGGGAGTTCAGGATTAAGTAAAGCAGAGAGTTTAGGGGTTAGAATTAAGTAATGCACAGAGCTCAGGGGTTCAGGATTAAGTAATGTAGAGAGTTCAGGGGTCGGGATTAGGTATTGCACAGAGTTCAGCGGTCAGGAGTAGGTAATGTACAGAGTTTGGGGGTTCAGTATTAGGTAAGGCAGAGAGTTTAGGGGTTAGGATGAAGTAATGCAGAGAGTTTAGGGGTCAGTATTAAGTAACGCAGAAAGTTCAGGGTTCAGATATAAAAAATGCACAGTTCATGGGATCAGTATTAGGTTGCGCAGAGAGTTGTGGGTTTAGGACTAAGTAACGCACAGAATTCAGGGGTCAGGTTTAAATATTGCAGAGAGTTCATCGGTCAGGACTAAGTAATACACAGTTTTCAGAGGTCAGGATTATGTAACGTACAGAGTTCAGGGGTCAGGATTAAGTAATGCAGAGAGATTATCTATCAGGATTAAGTAATACACAGATTTCAGGATAATCAGTGCACCTGCAATATATTTAAAAAAAGATTATACCACATCTATTGGCTCAGTGGTTGCACCTGGTTATTGCCATGGCCTGTCCCCCATGTCTGCGACTTCACCACCCTTCCTCTTCTCTTTCGAAGTCATTTCCAGCATCATGCCCAGGAACCAGGCAGGAAACATATTGCGTACAGGCAGCTTCAGCGGCACCATTTTAAATGAAAGCTTGCACAGTGGGATATTGAGTTGGAGCCTGCGAACAGCAGTGTTATGGTGCCTAGCTCCTGGAGATGATGCCAGTGATGCCTGTTTCCCTGGGGCAAACCCCTCGCAATGAGGACTGCATTCATTTGTATGCATTTAGAAGTGTACACTAAAAGTATATAAATGTAAATCATATGCCCATGTGAATAAGACCTTAAAAATCATCCCCATATCTCCCCAATGTTAGTTGTGTTTTGTAAGTCCTTATTTACTGTTGATGATTTTGCTTACTTGCTTCTGCCAGGTATCAAATCAGTTAACACAGAATTGTAAGTTATTCCTGAAAGAAGGTCTTACAACTGGAGGGTCAGAAGACAGACTCTGGAGCATAATAAATAACCATATGGTATCAAATAAAGATTCTATTCTGACTGGGGCTGGAGAAGAGAAAAAACACAACAAAGATAAATATAAGGCAGTTATTTTAAAAAGAAACAGTTCTTTCTATGAAAGGTGAGTAACTGAAAACAAAGTAATGTCACTGGGGAGAAAATCTGGCAATGTGTACGAAAGTTTATGGGGGATTGACTAAAAATCAGCTTTGCATGTACAGTGCAAAATATGAAATCGGGAATAACATCTTATAGCAATATCATCGTATCTTTGCTTTACTATATATAGATTTTTTTGTGTGCATTGTTTTGATTAAAAGAAGTTATCTCTATTCTCCGACCTCTATATTGGTCATAATATGCATATATGTTTTGACTCTGGTAACATCTAAAAACCTAATAAATAAGAGATTAAACATAAAAGAAGTGATCTGATTGATAGAATGCAATAAATGTATATAAAGCTATCATAAATAAGCTTTATTTTAATTATGAAAGGCAAGGATGGGGAAATTACACAGACAGCAATCAAAAGAGACCTGAAAGAGGCTCCAACCCTTCTCCACAATATCAAAAACGAAAAAAAAAAAAAATTACTGTAATGAACATTTGCCTTCCCTTAGTAAAAGGATTTATACAGTGCCTTAAAAAATTGCTCCGTGAGATGTTCAAAGCTTGGGATATTTTTTTATACCCCAACCCTGCTTTAAACTTCTCCTCAATTGTATCCCTGACCTGTCTGGTGTGTTTCTTTGCTTTCATGATGCTGTTTTTTTTTTACTAAGGTCCCCTAACAAACCTCTGAGGGCTTCACAGAACAGCTGTAATTTATACTGAGATAAAATTACACACAGATGGACTCTATTTACTAATTAGGTGACTTCTGAAGGCAATTGGTTCCACTAGATTTTAGTTAGGGGTATCAGAGTAAAGGGGGCTGAGTACAAATGCACGCCATACTTTTCACATATTTAATTGTAAAAAAAATTGAAAAGCATTTATCATTTTCCTTCCACTTCACAATTATGTGCCACTTTGTGTGGGTCTATCACATAAAATCCCAATAAACTACATTTACTCTTTTGGTTGTAACATGACAAAATGTGGAAAATTTCAATGGGTATGAATACTTTTTCAAGCCACTGTATATAATGTTGGGGAATAATTCATTTATTGTAGGACCCCAGAGGTGTTCAGACAGAATTCTGAAATCATATTCAGATTTCTTTGTTTCTAATTTTTTTTCAATTCAGAATACAAGGTTGCCTTGCAGTGCACAACTGTTTTCAGGAAGAAGTACACCGATTGCGTGATTGGTTGTTTGGAGCACACGGACTTCATCGATACTCATCGCTAAGCTCTGTTTCTACGGCACCTGGAAGATCATCTTCTTTGCAAACTGCCAAAACGAATAAAACAAGTCTAAAGATGCCGCTATCTATAACATCCAGCACAGGTATTTGTTTACTGTTTTTATTTTTGTGCTATTGTATATTTGTAAAATTTGTGTTAATTCTTAAAAACAATCAGTAAACAAGCTAATTTGACAATTTTTGGAATGTTTGTAATTATAGATTATATCATATAATAATAAAATTGCATTATATTACATGATATTATATTATATATCTCTGTAATTGGTCAACAAGGTTGATTAGAATGCTATTTGTTGGAAATACATAGCCTTGAAATTTACAAAATGCATTAAACAATTTTACTTGTGGGTATCTTTGGACCCTTTCCATCAAAGTTTGGGACAATAATCATTGGTAATCCTTTTTTTTTGTGGATGCTTTTGTTAGATCACTGTCCTTGGTTTACAATAAGAATTTGGTAAAGCAGGACACGTGCAGATTTGTCGCCACCACCCCACAGACATCCCTGAAAGTCATTCCATTCCAAACATGGCTTATAGATCCTCAGATACAAGTCCTTCTGCTATGCCTTTAAATTAAGAAGATAACCGCAGTAAGGATTCCAGTATAGCAGTGGTGGCCCAGCAACTTAGTATACTGTAGTATACTTTTGTTTGTAATAGTTTTCTTCCCTGAAAAATGATATTATAGAACTATGTTTATAAGGGCCTGTGACATGAAATAGCAATATACTGTATATCGTTTTTCTAACTGATTGTATGTAGCATTACATGTTTTTGTAGCCCAAATTCCGTTTTTTTCCTTCTGTTTGGATGTAGAAGAAAAGGATTAGACCTTCAGCAAAGTTTTTTTTTTTTTTTTTTATAAAAATGTTATTAAAGATTTTAACAGACAATACAGAAATGTCAATATAAAAGGAAATGGCTCCAACTGGAGTACAAACAATAGTTACATACCAGTGACATAGTCAATAAGGTCCTCTCTGCATAAGGTACAATCATCATTCCTAACATGAGAAGACATAAAGTGCTCTTCGAGATGTCGTTGCGTTGCCATGTTTGTGTAAGGTAATTCAGGTCCCTATAGACATGTCAAATTTATTAGACATTCGGGGCCTCTGGCAAGGTTCCTGATTTTATTTATGCTTGTTCTGCATATCGTGAGAGGAGTGGGAGAAGGAGCTGACTACTAAATCAGCCCATTATCGCAGAATCTCCACCCGCTAACAATTAGTTAGGGGGATAAGTAAGAAATATTAGGCAAAGAGAGAGGGGGGTGAGTGTATTGAAAGGCTAATGCCAGGAAAGAAGTGGGATAACCACCAGCTACCCTCTCCATCGGCTTCTGGTAGTGATGTATGTTGTATAAGAACCCACAATGCCTTCCGATTGTATCTATAACTGTATTGCCTCCCTTTTATATTGTAAAGCGCTAAACTGTTGGCGCTATATAAATCCTGTAATAAATAAATAAAAATAAAATAAATCTACCAAGGGACTAACCGTGGAACACCGGCTATACGTTGTCTTGTATCAGTACTTGATATCCTTGAGAGTTTCGATATTTAAACCAGGCTTCCCATATATTCGAGAAACTGGAGATCCTATCTTGGGTGGTATAGATCAGCTCCTCCGTCGCTGCAATATGATTGATGCGTGACGCCCATTCTTTCATTGAAGGGATAGATGTGGACCTCCAATGAAAAGCATCGTCTAGCAGCATTGTAAAGTTTTTTTCATGTCTCAGTCTTTGCTAGATCAAAGTCTTGCTCTCTAAAAGTCCTGGTGAGCACTTATAAGCTGACCATACACTAGTAGGTTTTCAAACAAATGTTTGTACAAAAATTCTCAGTACATTTGATGATTTAATTTTAAAGTACAAAAAAATTTTGTTTGCTTTTAACATTCCATTTTAACATACCATGAATGGACTTTCCCAAACAAAAACATTCAATGTTAGAAATTTTGTATTTAAAAAATGTTCAAACATGGTCCTTTAAATTTTTTCCTCACTGCAGTTGAAAAAGAACTTCAATTTTAACTCCACTAGTAGTCAGAAAATCAAACAAAGTTCTATTTTTGTATGGTCAGCTTTACTAATATTAACAACTGTTACCCTAATTAGAGGTGAGGAAAAATCCTCCAATGGGCACAATTGTTCCGCTGACCACTGTCTAACAGGGAAATTCCCTTCACTTTGCAGATATTACCTGTTGTATCTCCCAGGAGTATAGGGAACTCTCCCTAACGGGACAGAAACAACAAAAATAAACTGCCAGATGATTTAACCCTTCTCTACACAAAACTTCAAAAACTGAAAAAAGTTTTATCTAACAAACACTTTAATAACCCCTTACAACCACGCAACACATATGTGCAGTGGCAAAAGGGTGGGCTTTAGCATCAACATGATGCACACATGCATCTGTGGGCAACCAATGTTTTTGTGCCGAGAGCGTGCACAAAGACTGAGCTGTCAAAGACAGCCCCCAGTCCGGAGTAAAGATCAGAAGCTGTAGGGACTGGCCTCCGATCATGTGATCACTGTGAAATTTGTCAGACGATCGCCAAACCTTCCTGCCCCTTTGGCGTTCAGAACTATTTGAAGGATGCTGGGGTGGGGTTATAAACTGACACAGAGAATTTTTGCCCCTTCACCCACTTTACTACTTCAAGTACATAATGTAAAATGTGCTGGCTTCAAGTGAAGTAAAGTTTTGTGATGTATTTCTTTGTTTATTCAAGATATTTTAGATACATGTTACCACTCTTACGTTTGACAAAACATATTGCCATTTAACATCTGTTAGAGAGAATTCATTTTAAATTAAATCAATAATTTGAATTTAAATTAAAGCGTCATTTTTGCCCTTTGAAATTTATGACTCTATGGCAAATGGACTCAATTTATTCCTGCCTGAATATTCTCTTTTGGAGGCTGCTGTGTAAGCATGTAAATTTGGACATCTAATTATGAGTTTACATTTGCATAAAGCCCTTGAGTAGTAACAGACAGCAGCTAAAGAGACAATGGAAATCAAACTAATTGCAAGAGCAGAATTTGACAGGAAAATAGTCCAGTGATTGTGTTTGAATAAAGCATGCCAGTGGAAATTTAGTGCTTGGTTGCAATGATGTCATTGATGTATTTAGTAAAATATGTGAGCTGTGGGAATCTTTATTATCTGTCAGCAACACTATGGATGGTGGCTCACTCTGTGCTATAGAAGCAGCAAGATTAAGTGTGTATTACAATTGTTTTTTTTTTTTTTACATTACATGGGAAATGCAGTTGTATTGCTTATGCTTTAAACTTATGTTTGAAAGCTGGAAAAGCATTTAATGGGATGTCAGTTCAGTGTATGAATAAATGATGTCCTTTAGAACATCCACATTTCACCATTTCACATTTCGCCAGTCAGTGAAACATCATGAGACTTACTTTAGCCCACAAAAATCTGTCCCAACCAATGGTGGCCCATCCATAGGGGGCGCACGGGCACAGCCCCCCCTCCCCCCAAGCTTTTGACCAAAAAAAAAAAGGGTCACCCTAAGAGTGTCCGAGCACCAGACAGTAGTCCATAGGAAGCTTCCCAGCTTGCAATCAGCTGATTGCAAGCTGGGAAGCTGATTTGCCCATGTGGCTTGTCACCTGCAACCAGATGTGGCTTGTCCCTTGCCACCAGAGGCAGATTGTCACTGCAGTGGTGGCAGCACAGGCATGCGCATTAGTTCAGAGGCAGGCCTGGAGTGGTGGGTTCCAAGTGAGGGAGAAATGCGGTGAGGGGGGCAGGCAGTGAGAGATGATCTCATCTCTCTGCTCCCCTGCCTCCCCTCCGGCAGTGTAGTGGTCCCGCTGTGTGGTCGGAAGAGCGGTGATCCGGGCGGCGAGAGATGATCCTGTTTTTCTGCTCCATTGCCTCATCTCCAGCAATATAGCAGCCCCGCTGTGAGGGCGGAAGGGCAGTGATGCAGGTGGGTGATGAGAGATGATCTAATTTCTCTTCTCGCCTACCTCATCTCAACAGTGCAGCGGCCCCGCTGTTTGGGGCGGGACAGCGGTGATGCGGCTTGTCGTGAGAGATGATGTAATCTCTCTGCTTGCCCGCCACACGTCGGACAGTGCAGCTTTCGCAGCCCGGCTGCAAACAGGCCATGGCCCGGTAGTGGGCCGAGGCCTGTGGGTTGTACCCCTGAATTACAGAACTCTTCCCCATGTAATGTAGAAGAGGAGAGGATGTTTTTTCCTAAAGTGACAATGCTGCTTCTCCATAGATACAGTATGGTGAGTGACAATTGTCACTGTCAGACAGGAAGTGTTTAACTGGCAGGATTACCAGGTGAAGAAGGAAAAAAACTGAAATAGAAAACTATTGCAGCCAACACATCTAAGGTCTCTGATCTCCTGTATAAACAATGTTTGTTCATTGGTTTGGATATGTTTTAATTAGCCCCTTGCAATAGTTTCAAAATTTGAAAGGGAATTCTTGTACCTTTACAAATTATAATTCTGTTTGTTTGCCAAACATTTGTTTTAGACCAGCAACAAGATTACCAAAGCAATGGTGTGGCTATAACAGACGATGAAATTATTATGTACCACTTGGAAGTTCTAAGTATCAAACTTAAACAAACTCTGGACATCATGGAAAAGCTGCAGGAGGTAACTCTTGTACTTATGGAAAAGGAAATGGTTTGTGAAATTGGCAAAATAATGATGGATTAAAAAATATTGCTTTAAGACAAAGCTAAGTAACTAGCCTTGAACCATTTAGTGTGAACACTGTCTATTACACGTTATATATTTTTATTCTAGCTATTTATATATTGGTTGTGGTTCATAAAAATTATGCCCTGTACACACAATAGGATTTTCCGATGGAAAATATGTTATAGGACCTTGTTGTCGGAAATTCCGTGTAAAATTCCGGAAAATCCGTGTGTAGGCTCCATCATACATTTTCCATAGGAATTTCTGTCACACAAAATTTGAGATCTGGTTCTCAAATTTTCCTACAACAAAATCCGTTGTCGGAAATTTCGATCGTGTGTACACAATTCCGACGCACAAAGTGCCACACATGCTCGAAATCAAGCAGAAGAGCAGCACTGGCTATTGAACTTCATTTTTCTCAGGTCCTTGTACAGGTTGTACATCACAGCGTTCATGGCGTTCAGAATTTCTGACCAACTTTGTGTGACCGTGTGTATACAAGACAAGTTTGAGCCATCATCCGTCGGAAAAAAATCCCATGGATTTTGTTGTCGGAAAATCCTATCGTGTGTACAGGGCATTAGAGTTTAAAATTGTAGACTTATAATAAGTTACATTTGTTGTTGAAGGTTTTCACTACATTTCAGTGTGTTATATATGTTTTACAGTATAAAATATTATCCACAATGACAGAAGGCCTACGAAAGCCTGCCCAGGAAGACCTAATTGAAGATGATAACAGTGAATCTGGAAGCGCCTGTGAAACCCCATTTGAGGAAGTTAAGGGAACAGGTATAATCTGCTGGTCACGCCCCTCTTACATTTTTCTGGGAATTTTTTTTCCTATCTGACCGATGTTTATCAGTAACAGTGAAGTGTGAGTGTCTTCCTGATGGGATATAAATTGCTTGGACTATTTTGGTGGTTCTTTGCACTGCATTGGCTCGCCACATACATAAGAATATTCTCATCGGACCTGTTAAAGAGAATATGAAAAATCTGTCCAGGAACAGTAAGAACATATTCACAATATAGATAGATTATTAGTGCGTCCAGGTATACAATAATCATGCACACATGGCCCATTTTAAAATGCTAACACACCAGGAAAAGGAATCGTATTTAAAAAAAAATAATGTGTCAGCTATTTTCAGCTGAGCATAATAAGATTTGAAATTACAGTCACTAGGCTGTAAATAAGGTTTCTTATCCTCATGTAAATACCACGTATCTGGCTAAAGACTGAAGTGATGATGTGGCCTGCCTTGCATCTTTAGTCTAAACATTCCTTAAGTTTGTCTTATGCACAAATGTATCAGAGGTTTCGTTTGCCGGGCTGGATTTTGTTCCAATACCTCCAGTTACGACATGCTATCAGATCCCAGTTCCCTCCCTTCAGGCCGATCCCATTGAGGAACTATTGGCACCCGGTAATTTAGAGAAGCCTCTCTAAACTCTATATGGTGCTCTCCTATATGTTAATTCACCTAAGATAGAAAAATTGTGAGAGTACTGGAACCAGTGGCGGCTGGTGCTCAAAATTTTTGGGGGGGCGCAAACAAACAGCCTCACTGTGCCATCAAACGCTGCCACTGTGCCCATTAAACGCTGCCACTGTGCCCATTAAACGCTGCCACTGTGCCCATTAAACGCTGCCACTGTGCCATTAAACGCTGCCACTGTGCCCATTAAATGCTGCCACTGTGCCCATCAAACGCTGCCACTGTGCCCATCAAACGCTGCCACAGTGCCCCAAGTGCTGCCACTGTGCCCATCAAACGCTGCCACTGTGCCCCAAGTGCTGCCACTGTGCCCCAAGTGCTGCCACTGTGCCCCAAGTTCTGCCATTGTGCCCCAAGTGCTGCCATTGTGCCCCAAGTGCTGCCACTGTGCTCCTTAAGTGCTGCCACTGTGCCCCTCAAGTGCTGCCACTGTGCCCCCTGCCTGCCCTCTGCACTTACCTTGTCCCGGTGTGCAGCTGGTGACGGCGTCAGGCGACGAGCGGTGTCTCATCGTCGGATGTCTTCTTCTCCCGCGCTCCTCCTGTCTTCTGCTATGATTGGACGCCTAGCGTCCAATCACAGCGCCTGTGACTTCAGCCAATCAGGTGACAGGTAACAGACCTGGCAACCTGATTGGCTGAGAGTCGGCGGGTCTGTGTTAGGGAAGCGATGTATTCGCTTCTCTAACACAATACTGTGTAATCAGCGAACGCACAGCAGTGCGCCCGCTGTTTACACTTAGGGAAGCCTATTAGAGCACACCGCTCTAATAAGGGGTGCTTTCAGAAACACCCCCCCCCCCACTGTAATTCAGATGCCCGGCGCCCGATCAGGGGCCGGACACCTGAATAGGGGGCGGCAGCGGTGACAATAGATAGATTCATGCAATGCATGAATCTATCTATTGGTGATAGAGCGGTGCAGGAGAGGGGGGGCGGCGCTCCTGCGCCCTCTATGCACGCACCGCCACTGAGTCTGGAACAGGGATATCTCCACGTTAGATAGGGAAGATTGGGAGGACTGTCTAGAGCAGGGCCCCAAGCTAGTAATTCCCTCTAGGGATAAACTAATTACACCGGGTATATTATACTCCCTCCAGACTCCATAGAATATTTTCAGACCGTGATCCTCTCTGTCCCCGTTGTAAACTCCAACCAGGATCTTATTTACACATGTTCTGGGAATGCCCTTCTATTGTGTCATATTGGGCAGCTATTTTTGAGGAAATTAATCTTAGATTACAATTGTCCCTTTGCCCATCTTTAGCCTTACTGGGGGTTCAAAATGATGAGCAACAATCTCGCCATACTAAGCTTTTAATATCATATCTCCTTTATTATGCCAAAAAAGAGATTCTGATAAAATGGTTGGCATTAACACAGCCTGCAGGGTTCATGGGAGGCTATGGTAAATGCAACCCTCCCTCTGTACAAGATGACGTACATGAATAGGGACTGTCCCTGGAAATTCAATAAGGTGTGGTCCCCTTGGACTATTACTTGAAGGGATTCAATTATTTTGTCCTAGCAGAATGTGGGGTCTGGTACAGGTCGGGAGGGTCCTATTCACTTGCCCTTTCTTTTCCCCTTCTCTTTGACCTGCCACAAATGGACTCTTGTTTGTGAATGTTTAGAATGTATTAGCAAGCATCTTTCCTGCTGCTCAGTCCTTTGCCTGGTTTTGATCATTTTTCTTTCTACCCACAAGCTGATTTCAGACACACTGATCTATGTGAGCAGGAACGTGATCTGTCTCTGTCAGATTGTAATTTGACTGCAGCAAACCATTTTTCCAAACACAGAAACACAGCATCTAAGCACGAAGGGAGGGAAAATAACATCTCTAAAACAAAATAGGGAATGCGGCATGCTTTACCTTATCACACAGAGTAAGAACCAATGACTGGACTGTTGAATACATTCTAGAGCAGGTTATCTGCAGAAAAGTGGAGGAGTTGCCCACGCCAACCAAATCCTTCTTCTGAATGAATGATACAACCTGACTGGTGACTTAAAAGAATAATACTTTTCTACATGTATATAAAAATTACCGGTATATACTAAACTGTTTTGAAATTAAACTCTGGAAGTTTCCTGCCTTATGCAGGTGACTTATAACTTGTACCTCCGCTCAACACATAAGGATACCTAATATTAGAGGAGTGGTGAATTTACTTGCACAAAACCTAATACATAAAGTCATGATTTGGTTTATTTTTTGTAGATTTCCAGACTGAAGCAGCCCCTCACCAGCCACAAGTACTAAGGCAAAATGCAAATTCTTCTGGGAAATTGCACACTCTTGTTGAGGAGGATGAGGCTCAGGTAAAGGCCTATGTCACCTTTTCTGTAAGAAGAAAATGTGGTAGTGAAATTTGTCTTTATATATTTACCTCGAAAAGAATGGTATTTTTTCTGTTAAGCTGGATTGTCTGTTTCCTCTTTGGTTACCCAGTTCTGAGTGTTTGAATGTATCTAATACTAACATTACCAGTACCAGTGCTTCCTATTCAGAAGGGTTTTAGGAAGCACATTTTATCTTGATTAATAAATTATTATTAACAGTAGTTCTAAAAACTAGATTTTTTTTTACCTTTTTAACACCTTTTAAAAATAAATAAATAAATGCACATCTTTTTGCAGGTAAAATAAATTAGCATTTATTATTTTTTCTATTGGGAGCCTGGACAGCATCGCACCCACGATCAGCAGATTGTGGGTGCAATGCAGGGCTCTTGCAGACTCTGTGTAAGCTGTCTGGCCATACATCATATGGCCAAGCAGTTACACATTACCAGGAAGCATCAATGAACTACCACAGCATTCAACAGTGCCGCAAAGGCTGTCTGTCAGACCTTTGTTTTTTCCATGACCTCACATTCTTATCAAGCACACTTTGATTTGATACAAACTGTATAGTTGACTCCATCACTGCAAGCTACCCAAGCCCTGAAGCAGCAAAGCAACCCCAACCCATAACACTTCCCCCCATCATGCTTCTCAGTTATAGGGGTTCTATTCCTGAAATGCTGTCTTTAATTTGCCACAAACATGTCTACTGTTCCTGTGACCAGACAGCTCTATCTGTGATTGATCAGTCTTCATCACATTGTTCCAGAAGGCCTGGTCTTTGCTATATGTTCAATAGCAAACTATAGCCTATTTTTTGAACAGCAAAGATGATTTTTTCTTAACACGCCTCTCATGCAGTTTAAATTAGTGCAATACCTTTATCTTGTAGATGCATGCACTTTGACTCCAACTGTTGCAAGAATTATCTGAACCCTCTCTCATTAAACTGTGGGCTTCTTGGAGACTTCTTTTAGCACCAAATGGTCAGCTGTATTCCACATTGGATAATTGTCCTTACTGTGGAATGATTCATTTTGAAAAAAACTTTCAGTGACCCATAGGCATCCACAACTTTCTTTCTGAGGGCCTTAGAGAGCTCTATTGATCACCACACGTCAATAGCAAAGAAAAAACAAGACTCTAGATATCTGAGGTTTATGGGCTAGTGTACACTGGTGTTGGTCTCTAATCCTGGCATGATGTCACCACATGTCAATAGCAAAGAAAACACCAGATTCTAGCTATCCAAGGTTTATGGGCTAGTTTACACTTGCATTGCTTTCTTCAGAGAGCATTTGACAGACGGTTAGGAGGCACCTCCTCACTGCCTGTTTTAATCCCTTAACCACTTCCGGGCCACCGCATTCTGATATAGCTACCTATTTTGAAGGGGGATATCGTTATGGCAGCAGCTAGCTTCCATAACCCCCGGTATCCTCTTCTTCGGCCGGCAGTCCGCTTTCCGATAAGAGTGGACTCTGCGGCGGATTCGGCGCAAGATCACTTTTATCGGTGGTGGGAAAGGACCCCCCCCCCCCGCCGCGCTCCAGTGCCCTCCGCTGCTTACCAGAGCTGTCGGCAGTGGCAGAGGCGATCGGATATTCACCCTTGCTGGGCATGGAGACAAGTGAGGGGAAGATGGCCCCCACTTGTCTCCATAACAAAGCAGGGCGGAACCAGTGTCACTTCCACCCATAGCTCTTAAAGGGACATTTTTTCAATAACTTTTGCTTAAATGACAAATGTTTTTTTTTTTTTTTTTTTACTGCATTTAAGTGTAAATATGAGATCTGAGGTCTTTTTGACCCCAGTTCTCTTATTTAAGAGGCCCTGTCATGCTTTTTTTTCTATTACAAGGGATGTTTACATTCCTTGTAATAGGAATAAAAGTAACAAAATTTTTTTATTTTTTTTTAAAAACTGTGTAAAAATAAAAGGTAAATTAAACGCACCCCGTCCCGCCCAGCTCACCTGAGTAGCGCCCGCATATTAAAAAGGTGTTTAAACCACACATGTGAGGTATCGCCACGATCGGTAGAGTGAGAGCAATAATTTTAGCCCACCTCTGTAACCTAAAACCTGCAACCTGTAGAATATTTTAAACGTCGCCTATGGAGATTTTTAAGGGTAAAAGTTTGTCGCCATTCCACGAGCGGGCGCAATTTTGAAGCGTTACATGTTGGGTATCAATTTACTGGGCGTAACATTATCTTTCACAATATAAAAAAAAATTGGGCTAACTTTACTGTTGTCTTATTTTTTAATTCAAAAAAGTGTATTTTTTCCCAAAAAAGTGTGCTTGTAAGACCGCTGCGCTGACAGAAAGTATTGCAACGACTGCCATTTTATTCTCTAGGCTGGTAGGAAAAAAATGTATAATGTTTGGGGGTTCCAAGTAATGGCTCGGTCCTTAAGCGGTTAAAAACCACAGTAATTGCTTGCATTGCACACGGTTGTGAGGCTCCCCATTTAGCTGAATGGGTCTTGTTCAGCGGGTGGTTCTGCCTGCTGAATGCAAAAGCAGGGAAAAAACAAATACACTATGTACATTTTAGCTGTCATTTGTTCAAGTATATCACCTTAATCTATAGAAACTATTTAAATCAAAACCTATTGTTTGCCTGTTCAAATATGTCTAATATTATTTGAGAATATGTTTCTTATTTTCAGACCTGATTTAGGGCCTGTAGGGTAAAAATGTTTACCAGACCTTGATACATTCACTGGTTGGAACCCTACAGTTTTATTGACATCCTGATGAGTCAATATGCATTCAGATAACTAACCATGCATGTTATACATACAGCTAGTGATGATTTGTGAAACTATGTCCACATGTTGTGGGTGTACTTGAATGAAAAACAGACTTAAAAATGTATGCATTTTTGCAATGTTTTGCTGGATTTATATTTCATTTGCACAGAACTTTTGAATTTTTACTTGTGGACTTTTTAGACTTTTACTTGTATTGTGTTAGTGTTTGTAATAATCTTAGGAGCTGGGTAGCCAGTATATCTAAATACTTAAAGCATAATACAAGGTTTGGGAGAAGTTTGTTCATGAAAAGGGTGTTTTTAGTTTGGGAGGAGAACTGAAATGTAAAGAAAGCAATGGAGTGCTAGCATTAAGGGGTTTGAACCCCTGTTTTAATTGCTGTGTTTTCTCACTGGATATACCACATTTACTATAAGTCCAAGTGCCTATTTGTCACAAGGACAGAAAGTGCAAAATAACCCCAAATTTTGAGTTGTTACCAGAATATACGTTCAGGAAAAATCTTAATTCCAAAAGGTAGATTTCCCCTCACTTTGAAGAGATTTTCCATCAGTTCACGAGGTGTCTTTTTGGAGAGGAAGTGAGGGTAAATCTCACAAGCAGGACAAATAGTAAAGCAAAAAGTTCTGGCGTTTGTTATAACCTCTCTTTATTCTACTGACTATAGTTGCAATTTTCATATATATTTTTTTAAAGTTCTGGAAATTGTTAGAACCTCTCTCTTTTCCACTGGCTATAGCTGCATTTTTCATATTTTTTTAAATTTACTTTTATTTATATGCAATAAAGCATAAAAGGCATCAAGTGTTAAAAAAACTATTTTTTTTTTTTTGTTTTTGATAGTTGGGAAGACTTTTTTTTTAATTCTTCTGAAAAATAGCACTGCAATTACTGGTATGTGAGGTTTTCAGGCACTCCTGTGCATACAGCCCCATAGAATAATCTCTTCCGTGTAACTCTAAAGCACTACTGTCTTGACTAATAGCCTCAGAAGATTTGAAGTGAGATTCAGTCGATGTCACTACTGTGCTGCCCACTATTCTCCTTGCTCCAGCACTTTCTCTATCAAGTTAGCCACCTCCACACAGAGGTATAGTGCTGAGTAAGGCATGGTGGGTCAGTAATGGCAAAAAGATCAGCTAGTAAGTAGCCATTTGCCCTTTGCCTGTCTTTTTTTGGGCATGGCTCCTCTTCAAACCCGACTTCGGCCAAAACGTTTTTGGACAGTGTGAGAAGGGTCAGAACCTCAAATAGGGTTTCTATTGCTCTATGAGTTTTTATTTTTTTTTGTTAGATTTACTCCTACTTTCTGACCTACTGTTTCTGTCTGGTGGTGGGATAGCTCACCAATGGGGACAGAAAAATCAACAAAACTATTTTCTTTGTAGAGTGAGCGGTTAGAAGAGCTGAGAGATTTTTAATGCTTGCTGTGTCATCTTGTCGAAGATCTTGTTGAAGACTCCTGTTCCACTCATTTCTTGTCCCGGTGTCACAGAGATAAAATGTGAGGCAGAACTAACTTCTATGGAATCAGACACAGTAAGATTTGGCCAGGTATACAGTAGGCGTTAAATATATAGCATTAGATTGTCCATGGACATTTACCATTCTGTAGGCTTAGAAATACATTTGTTAAAGATTGAGAATTCCCTATGGCTTTATGAGTATCTTTTTCATAAACAAAGAACATAAGACATCTAGCCATGTCTGCATCTTAATAACTTCCTGGCATTGATCGACATTCTTTCAGATGTGTATTGATGACCCCTCAATGCTAACAGTTCTCTCTGTGAGACATGATAATACTCCTTACAAAGCACCAGCTGACTTGAAAATTGATGAACCTTCAGCAGAGGAAGAAGACACGGAAATGATGCTTTCAAATGAGGAGAAACATATGCTAGGTAAGTCCCCAGAGACCTTGCATTTTTTAAGTAAAGTGGTGTATATATATATAGCTCACACAGTTGCACACTGGCCTGATAAAACTAACATTCAATAGTTGATATATTTGGTGTATTTTTCTTAAAAAAATTGCCTGTAATGTGTCTCAGACCCTAGCTCATATGGTTTAAGCTACATGATCACATGTCAAGTACAGTTTTAATTATTGCACAATTGGGTTTGGATGATCCTGGATACATGACTATAAGGATTGTGCCATAGATGTTTACAATTTTAGAAACTGATAATTTGATTCTGAAAGAAAAAACTAGCCTATTTGTTTCTAGTAATCTCTCATTTAAAAGTCACTTATGTAGCTTTACAGCTTAGCGTGGGAGGGGTTGTGTAGAGTGATAGAGGTTTTATGTAGGTAATTATAATAATGTGGAATGTAGATTAGATAAATTATATATTTTATTATGTTAGTAATGTGTAAGAAACAAGAAATGTCTGTATCTGATACTTTAAATGAATGTTTTGCTGAGGAAGATCTCTCTCACATCTATCTATCTTTTATAATTGCTAGGAGTGCTTCTATGATTAGATAAATAGAATAAAAGGGACAAAGTGAGGCTGACTGAAATAGTATATATATCTGCAGCATCTCCTATTTGCAACTTTAGGCTGCATTCACGCTATAGCATTTTGTGATTGTCTGCAAAATAGAGTGCTTTTGTGTGCATTTCTGAAAAACCTTAAAAGCAAACTTTGTCAAGCGTGTGGCACCATTCACTGTTAAGCCTCGTACACCCGATCGGACTTCAAACAAACTTTTCCGTGGATTTCTGTCCAAAGGGCTTGGCCATGAACTTGTATTGCATACACACGGCAGGACTTTTTCAGCCAACTTTCACCAAATCACGTTGTTTTTCTGCTCTTTAACGCCACCCTTTGGTCAACTTCTGTATTGTTGTCTGATCTTTTGCATTGGTTCTGAGCATGCGTGTTTGTACTTTGGAATTAAATCCGATGGTTTTCTGTACACACGATCGGACTTTGCTTCATCAGACTTTTGTTGCCGAAAAGTTTGTCTATTTGCAGAGCAAAAGTTTGTCCGATGAAACCCGAAAAAGTTTGTCCGATGGAGCGTACACATGGTCGGATGTTGCCTTAAAACAGCTAATTTGCATATTTGTTGTCAAAAAGTCTGATAGTGTGTATGGGCCTTTAAAAGAACTTCAAATGCAGGTAGCAAAAAATGTGCTGTTTTGCATGAAAACGCATACAGCAAATGCAACAAGGTATAACTTGCAGTGCTGCTCTAAGCTAAGATAAAAATACCCACATTGGTTGCAATGAAGGGAGCAGGCGCCTATGCATCATTCAGGGGTTCTCTGTGACCAAGCCCCTGTGTGCAGGCAAAACATGTGAGCAGGCGTGGCTGAAGCGGCACTGGCTGAGGCCAAACTTATTCACATATTCATGCACTGGGTTGGTAAGTGGTACTCCTACCTTTTTTCTGATGAAGCAAATGCAACAGAATGCACGATCAAAAATAACACAAACCTAAAAAGTGTGCATAGGCTACTTTGCTGCATTTTTCACATTCATTTTAATGGGATGCCCCATGCATGTAATGCTATGCATGTATACAATCTGTAAAAATAGTGCAAAAATACACATATGAGCGACACCTGGCATCCCATGTCATAGTATTAGTAGTAGTGTTATATTACAATAATTTCCGGTATTTCTACAACATAAGACAGGTAAGGCAGAGCTCATGCACCTATAAAAAGGGAATTGAGACATTTTAAAGAAATAATTGTAGGCTTTAAGAATGAGTATATGATATGTCCAGTAAAAGCTGATATATTACATGGTGGATTGATGGAACCAAAAAAACTGAAAGTCTTGAAGAAGAAAAAAAATTGCTGATAGACGGGTTATTGTGTCCACTTGAAAGTATGTTAACTTTAATTGTGGTATATATTCTGTATGTAACAAAATCTGCTAAAATGCTGATCCATTTGCAGCTAACCTTTATAACCGAGAAGATATGGATGATGATGACTGCACACTGTCCTTAGTTTTAATGGAAAAGCTTGAGCAGATGATTGAACTGCTTGATCAGTATATAGATGCTGACATATTGCTGGACACAGAGAAAAGGTAAATAACCCAGACAAGCTTCTTTGTATGTGGATTACCATATAAAAGCTAGTATGCTAGTCCTCCTGACCAGCCCTCAGGGGCCCTCATGGCCTGGGGTGCGGATCCATCCACTTCCGAGTCTCGGGGCTGGCTAGCCCGAGGCGCAGTAACTGGAAGGAGGAGGATTCTAAGGTGGTCCGGTGCCGTCTCGGTTTTGCAGAGACCCAGCAACTGAGAATGCAACCAGGGGAGGACTCTTCAGAAGAGGGCACCCACAAGGCTGGCTGCTCAGCAAGAGCCTGGAAGCAAAGTTGAAAGGACACCAGGTAAATCCACACTCGTACGGTATCGCCGGACCAGCTGCAAGAAACTGGTGCCGTGTGAGGGTTCTTTAAGTTCATTTATCCTTCAGTTACAACCAAGTGTGTGGCATAGACTTTTCATTCTCAAGTTCTACAACCAAGTCTGTGGCAGAGACTTTTCATTCTCAAGTTCTACAATCAAGTCTGTGGCAGATACTTCACTTTATCTGAATCACCTGTCGGTTGCTAAATTCACCAAAAGGGGATTTATCCGATAGCTGTAATATCCACCTGTGAATGGCTATTCCCTGGATTGTATAGTGAGAGCCATTCAAGTTTCAGCAGTTCCATGAGTACCTGAACTTCCTACCTATACCCTCTGTTCCTTTATTGAGAGACTGTGTTTTGTTTAACGTTTTGCAAATAAAAATCCCTAAAGTGGATCTAGTGACGGTCTCTGCAGTTCTTTGGGCCATCTACCTCGGGAAACCCCTAGACGCATACGAGGTGAAGAAGGTAACGGTAAGCCCAAATCAAACCAGCAGCTCCTTCGGGGGTTAGTGCTACATATGTATATGTAAGACATAAAACTGGTTTATATTTACTTTATCCTGGAGGTTTAGCTTCATGTAACTTTGTGACTTTAATGCTGTATTTAAATATTTTGTCCGATGTGAACTATATACAGTAAATAACATTTATGATTTTTGTAGTGTAGCTTAACAAACCTAAGCTCAGTGGAAGTTTTAAGTCGGGGCTCCAGTACAGACTTCTCCAGAAAAGTTGATGACAATGGATTTGTCAAAGGTCTTATGTGGACCCCAACAGCTAGAGCCTGGCTGTGACCCATGGCCATGTGACCCATGGCCATGTGACCCATGGCCATGTGACCACATGGCATCATATGATTCTAGGCTGTACATAATACAGATGAATGGTGCTTGTAAATGTGGGTTCGCACCATGAGTTCATGAGCTGAGCTGCAGTAGCAGTCACTCTCCATAAATACAATTTACCTCAACAGCAACATGATCTGTTCCTTGTGAATATAATATTACAGAAAAGGCATATAAATCATTTCACAGCACTGTATAGTGCATTTTCAAAATGAGAGATCAAACCTATGGCTGATGGCCATTTTTTTTTTTTTTCAAGACAAAGGGTACTTCTTAAGCTGACCATGGACATCAGAAGCTTGTTTGGGCTTTATCTCTGACTGCTGCATAATCTTTCTAGCATGGCATAATAGTGTCATTAACAAGAATGCTGGAATTGTGTGTGGTTTGGTCGGCATTAGAGCGGAGCATAACCATACACTTCCAGCACTGTAATATTTCAGGGTAATTATAGTAATAAAATTGTGCTGCCAGAGTCTGTTAATATTCTAGTGTATTCAACTCATTTTTATGGTAATGGGCAATGGTTTAATGATTTAACACAGACAAGGCTCTTTCAATAATTGCACTTATTTGGAAATTTCCAAATGTATTTAACATTGTGAAAAACAGAAATTATGTTTTGCAATTGTGGGTGCTATATTTATTTTCTGATTGGACTGGATATCCCCCTATTATGTCTGTGTGCTCCATCTATGAATAATCCAAGAGATTGGTTTTAAAACTAGAACTGATTATCAAACATGTAATTCTGTTTTCATTACGTGATATTAGAAGTTGACCTTGAGTTCTATCTGTACTGATTTAACTATTAGGTTTCCATAATATCTTTCGTCTTGACTTATACAGGGATCATAACCCTTTTGAAGAAGGGTATTCTGAATTCTTAGTGATGAACCAGCAAACCGAAAATTATATCTCTGTGTACATACAAGCTTTGTTCCTTAGACGAATACTGTGCAAAGATGCCTTGTCTATTCTTCAACGGTAAGAGTATACAAATACTAGTACACTTATTTCCCAACAACTTCCAAACCAGAGTTGGAAAACTCAGTCTTGTAAATCCCAGAATTTAATAATTTCTGTGAGTCATTACTGAATCCCAGATTAGTTTAGTGAATAGGCCTTGTGTGAGCAACTGATAGCTAAAACTGTCATTTATACCAGTGCTGTACCTAATAGGGTTTATTATTATGAATGTTTAATAAACTAATTGCAAGAGTGAGAAATGGGAGAAAACCAGGACTAAACATGGTTACTGGATTTCACTGTACAATATACTAAAATTTGAATTTGACATTCCCTATAAATCTATAAAAAGCTAATTTACTAAGTTATGAATCTGTTTTTTAAGAGATGTTTAAACTTATGGAAATGTAAAAAAAAAAAACTGTAAAAAAATGTTGTCTGCCACTGTGTATTAATGTCACCTAATTTATTTTGAATTACCATTCATATCTATACATATAGGGATTGACATATAAAGAATTTGCTATTTTCTTTTTTTTTTTATAGAATGCAAATGAATTAAAACCCCTGTCTGATTTGTACTGCTATTTGGGGCTCTGTTAGAGAGATTTCCCCTCATGTACTGTCCTACTGACTACATTTTATGGGTCAGAACCAAAGGAAACTTTCCAACAGCAACACAAACAGGAATAAAATCATTTTTTTTTATAGAGTCGGACAGGGCTTGTTTTTTTGTCAGAGAATAGGTGCAGGAACTCCCCCTTTTAGAGTCACCCCTTGTCTCCGCCCAACCCTTGGTTCCAACCCCTACCCACCTCCCTGTACGGTCCCTTTTAGAGAATACAGAACCAAGTTGTGGTGCTAAGTAATTTTGATGGAATTTGTTAATGATACCAAGAAAAGCAATAAAATAGATACCCTGCAGCAAGCAACAATAGACTCCTCCATCAACAAATCCCCCAAGCAACAATGGACAGCTTCTAACAATATACCTCCCCAGCAACAATAGACCCCCGGCAGCAACAACAAATCTTCCCACAGCCAACATAAATAGACCATCCAGCAGCCAGCAACAATAAACCCCTCCCTCAAAAGTCCTATCAACAACTGACCCCCCAGCAACATAAGACCCACCGCAGCAACAGTAGATTCCCCACCAGAAACAATAGACCTCCCCAGCAACAATAGACCCCTCTTGCAAAAATAGATCCCTTCCAGGGACAATAGATCCCCCAGCAGCCAGTATCAATAGACGCTGCAGCACACCCCAGCACCTCTTGCGATTTACATACATTTAGTGCTGAAGGGGCCAGAACTGCATTCCCCCATGTTCCCGCTGAAAAAAAGCCCTGGAGTTGGGGGAGGCTAACACCACTATCATTTCTTTTTCCTTCTGTCTGTTACAGAAATGTCATCAGTTCTTGTCTGGTAAAATAATTTCCACTGGGCAGAAAGTGAGGGTAAATCTCTTATGGAACCCCAGATGGCAATAACACCCAGACAGGAGTTCAAATCTTTGCTTACTCTATCCAAAACTAAAAAACATTTTTGAGAGGCTTAAATTTCATAGTATGTCTAATTACTGCAAATATAATAAAAAGTTCTTTAAAAAAAGTCGGACTCCATTTCTATAGGGAAATGGAACAGCCTTTTTCATGTATATGTACTATGCAAAAGATTTTGTAGGTAATATAAACCAAAATAGGACTTTTACATGCACAAACACAAAACACTATAGTAAAAAATTAATTAATTATATGACTTTTATACAATAGTGTTTTTCATTAGTACCCGTAAAAGTCCCATTTTGGTGTATGCTTGCTGTACTTTGTTCAAAGGATGGTGGTACCCTCTTTAAGTGTTAAATATCCTTCTGATCCTACTTTACTATTGTCAGATTTTGGTAATGAAAGCTGTCACTTTAAAGGCAGGTCATATTGTATTCACTTTTAAATATCTGTTCAGGTATGTCACTCTTAACTTTTTTATTAAAAAATTATTACCACTACTATTATGAAAGTAGCTTGTTCTTTTTGTGCTTTTCCCAATTTAAAATACTGTTCTTTTCTTCAAAGGTTTTCTGCTGTGAGACATAGGCAGGGGATAAAACACATCATTAATGAGTGTTATGTAGAAGTTTTTGACTGGTTCTATGATGAACTGAAAGAGGTTCAACACATATATGAAACCTTTAAGGTATGTATAAGGTAAAAATGTTATACAAACAGAATAAAGAAATTTCACAAACAAGCACAGTTCTTCTTTAATTGGGTTCAAGTACTGTATATTGTACAGAGGTCCTGGGTAGTCTGCAACTAAAGACAAGCTCTCTGTACACTTTCCTATAGATTTACCATAGCAACTAACCACATGGACTTTAAAATGGAAATTTAAGATTCTGTTAGGAACTTTTATCAATTCTGTTGCACAGCAAGACAATGGGCAGATAGTGCCTGAAACTGTTGCTTTTGTTATTTTGCATCAACCAAAGTTTGTTTATCAATGATGTTTAGTAAGTTTTTCAAAGACAAGAAAGAAATACAATTAACATTGCATGGTAGCGACATATAGATTCTATGCCACTGATCTTCTCCCACACAAAATACATTAACAATATAACCAAATTAACAAGAGGTTACTAATGACATATTATTGCAATATAATGAAACCAGGAGATAAGGTAACTTTCGAATTGCAAACGTTACGAGTAATGTAATACAATTATTTATTTTTTTCTAAAACATTTTTTATGTATAAGAGTAACATACAAAAAGCTTGAACATTAGTTGTACGCAATAAAATTCCAACCGTTATCCCATTTAGCAATTATGATAATCTGGTGAAAACGGAAGGAACTGCACCAGGAAATGGATTTGAGCCAACTATCTTGGCTCTCTTAGTATGCGCTGCAGTATATATAACCTCCTAATTGAGGGAGAGTAATCCCATATTTTAATGAGAATAATTTAATAGAATAATCTGACGCCCCTCTGAAACTAATAGGGATGTTATGCAGTGTAGAGAATAGACAGACAGATCTGAAGAAAATTAGGAAAAAGTAAGTAAGATAGGTTACCTGCGTGCCCACACTCCTCTCCAGGAAATGGCCTAAGCCAAACTAGCTCTGGAATCACCTGCAATATAATTGATCCAGGGGCTCCAGACTTTCCCAAACAGTTTAACCTTATCATTCAAAATGGCTGAAAGGCATTCATTTATCACAATCCAAGTGAGTTTCGACTAACTAAGTCAAAAGGTATGACAGCTGACCTCCATGACTTAGCGATCGCAATCCTTGCTGCCACGAATATAAAGGTAATTAATCGTTTAGAATGGCTGCCTAATAGTGCTTGTTTCAGGGACTTTTGCAGATTAACCTGGGTTAGGGAGTAGATAAAATTATATACTTGAATCTGGTAATGCCACACCTTGGGGCATTGCCACCAGGTGTGAAACGCCGTTCCCTCCTGGCCACAGCCACAAAAGCAATATGGAGAAGTCCCCACGACATAAGAAGCCAGTCTAACGGGAACCATATACCACCGCAGGAGCACCTTGTAATTTGCTTTGATGCTTAAGGTGTTAATGAGTGACCTAGAGGCATTTTGTACCTATACCTGCCATCTCCATATAGCCTTGTTTCTTAGCCTCAGATATTGTTAGGATTTTGTATATTTCTGATATATGACCCCATAGCCTGTCAAACTTGTCACATAAATATTCCATATGGGTCATACATACTATATCTGATTTACATTTTAATGAATGAAGAAAATGTGCTAACTGGGAGTATCGAAAGAACTCAGATTCTAGTAATTGATGTTTCTCTATCAGGGTTTGTTTAGGCAACACATCTCTATAGTCACACATGTCCGCTATATGTAAAAATCCTTTGTTAATCCACCAAGCGAAGGCTTGGGGGGTAAGACCCAGGGTAAACTCAGGATTCTGGAACAAGGGAGCCAACGGGCCATGAAGCAATTAAAATGTATAAGTTCTAGATAATCCATCCCATATTCCCAGGGAGAGTGATAAGGATGAGCAAAGAATGGCGGGTCTCTGCTTAGGCGGCAGCCATATCAAGAGGGAAATCGGTGTACACAGGCAGTAATGATTCCACCCGCATCCATATATGATCAGAATTTATTGTATGAAATTGAATCAACTGTGCTAACTGGGCCACATATTTAGTCAAGTTTGGGACCCCCAAACTGCCCCCCCCCCCCGGAGTGTACAAAGTGCGTTTGTTCACCCGGGCCTCTTATTCCCCCAAATAAACAAGAACATTTTTCTTTGGAATGCGACCAGGTCAAACCTATTGAGTGTCACTGGGAGGGTGCGTAAACAAATATAAAATACTTGGACGAACATTCATCTTTAAAGAATACAGTCTGCCAAACCATGATGGAGGGTGGATTTGCCATTTAGTCATATCTTCCAAGAGTTTTTTTATATAGGGGGGAATTTTGTATTGCGTAAAAATTGGGGATGGAGGTAATGGGTGAAGACAGCATCATAAGAATATCGTCAGTGAATAGAGTGCATTTGTGCTCTCTATCCCCATGATCAATACCCCTTACATCTATACACGTATTAGGTATTTTATGATTCACCGGGTGGCCCCCGCCCCCTCTGACATCATGGGGAAAGCCATAGGGAAGTCCCCATCAAGTCCCCATGCGTCAGAGGGAGCGGGGTCACCAGGTGGCCCAGCCCTCCATTATATAAGAACTGTCAGAAGAAGAGAGGCGTCACACAGCGGGAGCCTCTCCTTGCGCGGGGACTTTAGAGTTCGGGGTTCGCTCAACCCTAGTTGTGGGTTTTGTGTCAATTGACTGTTTTTGAGGCGTAACCTAGACAATACTGTTGCATAGACTATTGGAGCTAATTTTTGTCTCGCATCATATTAGGCTTATCACCCATTTTGTAAAAATAATGTCTGGACCAATGACTAGTTTGTTCAGCCTGAGTAGTAAGGCTCATGTTCAGAGCTACCCGTGCTGATTTTGTGCCTAATGTCTATCTGTGAAGATTTACGCTGTTCCTACCCGAGAGAGGTCAATGTCTCCTCTTGTTGTCTAATCGCATTTTCACAATTTTGTTTTGCCCTAGCTGCCAACTGAATGAGTTTGCCCCTAATGGTGGCTTTATGGGCATGTCAGCACAAGTCTGATCATTAGAGGACAGGCGGTTCTTGAAATAACCTTCTGCTCTTGGGAATCCCCTGCTAATAATTAATATATCTACAGCTCAGCTGGTACATTAGTGTGATGATCACTGATAATAATGCTCCTTGCACTTGAAGAATCCTCCTCTTACAGATAGCTTAAAAGATCTGGCAATATGTGTTAACTTATGTAACATATTTTATGTATACCATACTAGTCAAACAAGGATGCTAAAGGGTTCATATTGTATGTGGCAGAAGACCAGCATCAAGCAATTTGGCAAAAGTTAATAAATGTATAAATATGGAAAATATAGTATTTAATAAAGCAGAAATTAACAAATTAGAGACATACAGTTTTTTTTACACTATGCTTATCTCTTATGATGTTCTCTGTATCTCTAATTCTATCTCTAACTCCAGATTATGGTGTTATAACAGTGTACATCCTTAATTTTTCAGGAAGAGCCTGTCTTATCAAGAAACATGCCACCAGCAGTTGGTGCAATCATCTGGTCACGGAAGCTGCTTTCAAGGATTGAAAATACAATGAAAGTAGGAATAAAATTGAAATAAATTTACCAAAGGAAATCTGCAATAATCTAAATCTCCAATCTCAAATTGCTTTAATAGTGCAGCCTTACCTCTCAGAGATTACCCATTTTGTTATTTACCTGTATTTTCTCTCTGTCAGGGAAATGTCAGGCAGTGTAGTCCTTAAGAAGACCATCATGTCTCTTGCCTGAGCTAAATGCGGATAAGATAGATACTCACAAAAATACCACACAATTTCATTCCAGTCTGCAAATCTCAGAAGATTTTCCTCATGACATTCTGTGCTAACCCCAAAAAATGTATTTAATTTATTTATTTGTATTTATTACAGGTACTCATATAGCCTTGTGAACTTAATATATATATATATTGTACATTCAGAGCAATTTGCTTCATGTTGCTCTTCAGTTTTTCAGTTTCTAACATTCTATATCTTAGTGCAGTACTCTCTAGAGGCGATATGAAGAAAAACTGGTGAAACTCACTTGCAATCATTATTCTATGAATTCTTGGGACAGAATGACTTTTTCTCCCACTTTGATAATATTTTATCAAAATATCAATTTCTAGCATTTCGTAGGATCTGACTGTGTCACATACCTGGTCGGAGGCCAAAATGCAGAGAGGGCTTCCTATTGCAGCTATGTGCAGTACACCCCTGAAGATGGTACATAAGAAGCAGTGCCCAAAGAAGCACAGGTTAGCCAGATGGTTTCTGAAGACCTGATGTATACTAGATGCAGCAGGATACACAGCTGGGCAGGAGTCTTATGCCCCATACACGGTCGGAAATTGCGACCACAAAATCCATCGGATTTTTTCCAACGGATTTTGTCCGACACTGGTGTTGCATACACACGGTCGGACAAAGTTGTCGGAAAATCCGATCATTCTGAACGTGGTGACGTTCGCTGCATACGACAGAACTACATAGGGGCTAGTAGCCAATAGGTTTGGTCTCCTAATTTGATCTGAGCATGCGTGGCACTTTGTCCGTCGGAATTCTCTACACACGATCGGAAAAAGTCAGATCGGATTTTGTTGTCGGAAAATTTGAGAGCAGGATCTCAAATTTTTTCCGTCGGAAGTTCCGACGGAAAAAGTCGGATTGAGCCCACACACGGTCGGATTTTCCGACAACATGGTCCGATCGGACATTTTCCGGCGGAATTTACGACCGTGTGTACAGGGCATTAGAGAACCTCAGTAGTACTTGGCAGTAGTGCACACAGGAGACAGTAGTGAAAGCCAGGGCAGGGGTCAAACCTGGTGGATCCATCAGGAGCAGAAGCAGGTAGCAAAACAGGAACTAGCCAAGGTCATACACAGGAAGGCAAGCCAGGAATAAATAGCAAAGTCTGTAATGCAAGCCGGGGTCATATACTGGAGACAGCAGCAGGGTCGGTAGAACAAGCCAGGGATCAAAGCCAGGAGAGGAGATCAGACAGGTCAGAGGCAAGCCGGGTCACAATAGGAAAACCAAGGGTAAATGCACAAGGGCTCAGGAACATGGGAAGGCTGACAACAATCCAGCAATTTGTGAGAGGAGCTGTTATATAGGCCAGTGGATACTGGCAATTAGCATGCTTTGCATCACGCATGCAGATTCGCCATAGCGTGCCGTTCGCTAATGCGCCCAGACCGTGTTGTATGTTGGCATATTTGCCAAATCTTCTTTTAATTCTTCCCTGACAGACTGCTTATTCAAGATACATCAGCTTTCCTAGGAAAAGGAGCGATACTGTAACCTTTTTGGTGTTACTTGTCCTTATTCAGATGAGTGGAGCAAAACTAATTTTGGTGCTGTCTGAAGTATTCATGGAAATTAAGCATAGCCTGTTACATTGCAGTTGTGATACCTTGACAAGACCATTCCCACAAAATGTTTTTACTATCTTTTTATTTTTTTTATTTAAAGCGGTTCAACACTGTGTTTGAAGTTTTTTTTTTTCTTTTGTGTAATGTGCAGAAATGTGCTTTGCATAATTATTACTCACCTGTTTGAGTTCTTGATGTTCCTGCTGCTGTTTTTCGTCCGCAATGTGGAGTTTGAAAACCGGTTCATGACTGCTTCCATCTTCCGTGTGGGCACCTGAAACCACACAGGCCCCTTTCTTCCGGGTTGCTGGCCCACAATGCCAACATCTCGCGAGATTTCGGAAGATGTGACCGAAATCTCGCGAGATTTCGGAAGATGTGACCGAAATCTCGCAAGATTTCGGAAGATGCCCGCACAGACTCCTGGGATCAATGACACCAGATCCCAGGAGACAGTGCGGCGTGACGAGGATCCCTGCACAGACCCCGCCCACCCCCGCAGAGACAGAAGACCGGAAGTCATCGATTACAAGGTAAGTGAAAAAAAAAAAACACATTTCATTTAGTACTCTTTGCCTGATTTGGAAGGCAAAGAGATTTACTAAATGAAATGTGTGCAGAACCGCTTTAATACATTTTTATTCAGACATATTCTAATCATACAATATCACAACAATAAATTAGCAATATCTACATACAACTGTTGTTGACACGCGCATAATATTTAGATATGTGTATACACCCCAAATAATTCATCTAAACTATAACAAAAGAAAAAAGAAAAGAGAGAAGGAAGAAAAAATAACAATTAACAATATACAAACAAATATCTTAATAACCTCAACAAGGGCCCAATCAATCGAGCAGAAAGTCCCTACTTCTCTAAACTATATATATATATATATATATATATATATATATATATATATATATATATATACATACATACACTATCTAAGTAATCAAATTACTAACTGTGGTTGTGCTTTTTTGTTCCCAAAAGGCTTTCAAAAATGTGAAAATTGTAGCAACATGTCTCACATACTCACAAACAGTAAAGCTGTATAATCAAATAGCTTCTGCTTTGGTGTCATATGAAGATCTGTGGTATCAGAAGTGGAAGTCTCAGGTAGACAGAGGTCTGAGCGGACTTCATTTTACATTACTTATCCGAGAACCTGGCACACAACAGTTGAGAGTCAACACTGATATGAGGTAATTTTTTATACCATTGGAATTTCCATCTGCAAAATATAAGCTGTTCTAGCACTGCACTGTTTCTACAATTCTGTTAACCTATACTAGAAATCTGCTGTTGGCTAACACTGTTACATTGAATTACAGAATAATCCATCTGATTGAAGAGACAAAATGGATGTTGAGACTTGGTATCCGTGTTCCAGAAGCGGCTCTTCATGCGTATCAGCAGGTAAATTTCTAGGGTATTGTTATTATGAATATGATGATAATAGAGCTCTAGAGAGCAAAAGATTTTATTTTTTACTCGAATACGCTTCTGCATTTGGGGGTGAGTTATCTTTCCTCTCCTCCACTCATTGGTAGAGTAATAGCATCTTACATAGGGATAAATCATTATCTCTACATGGGGGTATGGATATAACAGCAATTCCTTTCTATTTCTCTTGTATCTTGTATATTTGCAGTTCTCTTGTATTTATCCATGTTGTGCTCATATCACAGTCTATATAGAACAAAGTGTTATTTCTCTATCCTTGGGAGGGAAAGCAGCCACCTGAGTGTAGTATTTAAAAGACAGTTTAATAGCAAAGATAAAAGACACTCACAAGATAAAAAGGTAAAATGTGCTCATCTAGTATGTAAGGGAGCCGCTCTAATCTGTCCTGCAGACACCGCACTGCGCCCAAAAGCTGATGGAGATGGCGGAGTGTTGTGGGGTGTCCTGTGGCCACCAGGAGGTCCAGGAGAACCAGTGTGGAATGCACAGCGGAAGCGACATCACTGGAGGCAGAGACGGCCAGGAACAACAGGAAACAACAGGCTACATGCTCGGAGCTTCAGCTCCTTCTACTGGCCTGGGGCTGAATAGTGGAACAGCACTCTTGTGAGTGTTTTTTACCCAGATGGCGCTTCCTACTTTCCCTCTCTTTATTTCATCTCACAGAGCTGGCTTTACTCTGAGGATAGCTGTCGCCATTAACCTATATCGTGGACTTATGGACTTTTTTATAGCTGAGTTATACAAAGACTAAGCTATCTCTTGTCTTTAATGTGTCCCTTTAAAGGGTTTGTGTCCTTCACGATTACACTGTTCTTACGCCAGTGGTGTGCCTCCTGCATTGATTCTTGAATAAGGCTATCTGTGTCCATTTTGCCAGTACACATTAGTCTTTTCAAAAATGCATAAGAGAATGTCCCAAGTATTCAAAATACTTTGATGTAAGCTGTGAGTTGCCTGACATTGTCCCAAACGTAAAGGAATTAAATGAACATATGTAACAGTCTTTTTGGATGACCAAAAAAGCAATCATTACACAAATGTATGTTTAGAGAATATTATTGTGCCTTTTAGTTTCTCTCAAGTTAGCAACCGTTTTGTCAGTGAGATCATTTTTGGTGTGTGGGTGTGCAAGTGCCAGTCAGTTTTGGGTTTCATTGTCATACATGTAAAGTATCTCACAAAAGTGAGTACACCCCTCACATTTTTTAAATTATTTTATTATATCTTTTCATGTGACAACACTGAAGAAGTGACACTTTGCTACAATGTAGTGAGTGTACAGCTTGTATAACAGTGTAAATTTGCTGTCCCTCAAAATAACTCAACACACAGCCATTAATGTCTAAACTGTTGGCAACAAAAGTGAGTACACCCCTAAGTGAAAATGTCCAAATTGGGCCCAAAGTGTCAATATTTTGTGTGACCACCATTATTTTCCAGCACTGCCTTAACTATCTTGGGCATGGAGTTCACCAGAGCTTCACAGGATGCCACTGGAGTCCTCTTCCACTTCTCCATGACGACATCACGCAGCTGGTGGATGTTAGAGACCTTGCGCTCCTCCACCTTCCGTTTGAGGATGCCCCACAGATGCTCAATAGGGTTTAGGTCTGGAGACATGCTTGGCCAGTCCCTCACCTTTACCCTCAGCTTCTTTAGCAAGGCAGTGGTTGTCTTGGAGGAATACTGCCCTGTGGCCCAGTCTCGGAAGGTAGGGGGTCATGCTCTGCTTCAGTATGTCACAGTACATGTTGGCATTCATGGTTCCCTCAATGAACTGTAGCTCCTCAGTGCCGGCAGCACTCATGCAGCCCCAGACCATGGCACCCCCAACACCATGCTTGACTGTGGGCAAGACACACTTGTCTTTGTACTCCTCACCTGGTTGCCGCCACACACGCTCGACACCATCTGAACCAAATAGGTTTTCTTTGTCTCATCAGACCACAGGACATATTTCCAGTACTCCATGTCCTTAGTCTGCTTGTCTTCAGCAAACTGCAGGTTTTCTTGTGCATCATCTTTAGAAGAGGCTTCCTTCTTGGACGACAGCCATGCAGACCAATTTGATGCAGTGTGCGGTATATGGTCTGAGCACTGACAGGCTGACCCCCCACCCCTTCAACCTCTGCAGCAATGCTGGCAGAACTCGTACGTCTATTTCCCAAAGACAACCTCTGGATATAACGCTGAGCACGTGCACTCAACTTCTTTGATCGACCACGGCGAGGCCTGTTCTGAGTGGAGCTATCCTTTTAAACCGCTGTATGGTCTTGGCCAACAAGCTGCAGCTCAGTTTCAGGGTCTTGGCAGCTTCTAATAGCCTATGCCATCTTTATGTAGAGCAACATTTCTTTTTTTTCTTATCCTTAGAGTTCTTTGCCATGAGATGCCATGTTGAACTTCCAGTTACCAGTATGAGAGAGTGAGAGCGATAACACCAAATTTAACACACCTGATCCCCATTCACTTTTTCCACATTAATCTACTCAGCCAGCGACTGTGGATCGAGCACCTGGGAGCTCTGCTATCTATGTGTTATATTGGTTTTAGCACTGACTTTTCTGTTTATGCTCCCCATTCACACCTGAGACCTCGAAACACCGTCACATGACACCAGGGAGGGAAAATGGCTAATTGGGCCCAATTTGTACATTTTTACTTAGGGGTGTACTCACTTTTGTTGCAAGCGGTTTAGGCATTAATGACTGTGTGTTGAGTTATTTTCAGAGGACAGCAAATTTACACTGTTATACAAGCTGTACACTCACTAATTTACATTGTAGCAAAGTGTAATTTCTTCAGTGTTGTCACATGAAAAGATATAATAAAATAATTACAAAAATTTGAGGGATGTACTCACTTTTGTGAGATACTGTATATGTATATAAAATATTTGCTAACTTATCTACATTTTGCCTTAATAACTGTGTTTTTTGATCAATGTGACTCCAACTTAGATTGATGCATGATATAAAGACCAGCTTGTTCAGGGCTGGATAAAACGTAGAATCTCCCATAACAATATTTTCCACAAGGCTCATCTACATCCTGAGGTTAAAGCCCTGAACTAGTTTAACTGTTCATCAGATGGTCAGGATTTAATGGCTGGTTTGGCTCTGCAAACTGCAAATTTGAGTTTCTGTGATTGTTTATTTTCCACCAAAAGGCAGATAAATTCAAGATGTACAAAAGCAATTTGCAAGACGTTGTTGAAGACTATGAAAGAATTCAACAGAAGATTCCTGGAAACTTTGCTGTGTTGTTTGCCTCTCATCTGGAGAGGGTAAAACACCAGTTTCAACCAGGGTTATCTACTTTATCTTGGAGCAGTGTTAACATAGAAGGTCTTCTCCATCAAACTAGCACTGCTGTTAAAAGGTAACTATGCCAGAGGTTATGCATAATCACTCCCACAGCAACAACTGACACATCTACTTCTTAACCTTTAAAGTAAACACAGTAATTAGGTGTAAAATGTGTTTTCATACCTTGTAAAATGATTCATACATTGCACTGGTCTGCATGATAAGAGATACAGTAAGTGTTGGGCAAATGCCTTGTTTCATTAACAGTCAGAAGATACTTTCTGATGTATATTCCATTAGATAGCGTTAAAACTGCCACATTTAACAGCTTGATCTTTTAAATAGATTTTTCCTATAATACATGAAAATCAATGTTTCAAAAAAAGCATGTCAGACATTCATCTTTTTTGCCTTGTAGGCTTCAATTTATTGTTGATAAGGTTACAGAAATTAAAGAGCAAGTAATTGAAAGAACCCTTGAAGACATCTCCTGTTTTGACTTATTTCCCATTGAGAAGATCACAGATGTCCCCAAGGTACAATGTTTTAACCCAAAACTAGTCATTGATTTAGATGCAAATAAAGGCAATCAATCAAGGAATTTAATAAAAAAAAAAACAGAGCTAAGACATCCTTGATGAAACTTTGATGTCCTATTATATCTTTTGCAAGCACTATCACATTCATTAATATATAATGCTTTGAAAGTGGATGGAGGACTTAAAGATGTAGTGGCTCACCACTTACACAGAAGTTGTTTAGTGCTTATGTGTATATTTTTGTCATTTTAGAATCCTGTGGAGTTTGTGCAATTTATAGAGTTTATTCTGGTGGAAAAGAAGACCAAGTTAGAAGCAATGGCAGATACCATTAGAAATGCATTTGAGGATATCTTAAAAGCACTGAAGTCTTTTCAGGTAATATCGTGTACTGGCATCATCTGGAAAAACATATAGATATAGTATATAAACATAAGATAGTTTAGAAACAAGTTATGAGGAATGTTTTTGTGATAGAAAACTGGGGCTCTAATGAAAGTATGGTCATTTAACCACTTTAGCTCCGGGAAGATTTATCCCCCTTCATGATCAGGCTATTTTTCGCGATACAGCACTGCTTTACTTTAACTGGCAATTGCGTGTTCGTTGCGACCCAAATAAAAAATTTTGTGCTATAAACAAAACAAAAAAAAAAACTATTTTTTACTTTCTGCTATAAAACATAATAATTAAAAAAATTTAAAAAAAAATCGAATTTCCTCATAAGTTTAGGCCAATAGGTATTCTGCTACCGTATTTATCGGCGTATAACACGCACCGGCGTATAACACGCACCCCAAGTTTAGGAGGGAATTTTAAGGAAAAAAAGTTTTAGGAGAGAAGTTTAGGGAAAAAAAAAACAAACTTACATTTAACCGTCATTTGCAGCTTGCCCAGCGTTATTTGCAGCTTGCCCAGCGTCATTTGCAGCTTGCCCAGCGTCATTTGCAGCCTTTCCCAGCGTCATTTGCAGCTTTCCCAGCGTCATTTGCAGCCTTTCCCAGCGTCATTTGCAGCCTTTCCAGCGTCATTTGCAGCCTTTCCCAGCGTCATTTGCAGCCTTTCCCAGCGTCAATTGCAGCCTTTCCCAGCGTCATTTGCAACCTACCCAGCGTCATTTGCAGCCTGCCCAGCGTCATTTGCAACCTGCCCAGCGTCATTTGCAACCTGCCCAGCGTCATTTGTAGCTTGCCCGGCGTCATTTGTAGCTTGCCCGGCGTCATTTGCAGCTTGCTAGTGTCATTTGCAGCTTCCTAGTGTCATTTGCAGTTCGCCATCATTTAAATTTCCCGCCGCGAGAAATACCGCGCATGCGCGGCCGAAAAAGACCGAACCGCGGCCGAAAAAGGCCGAAGTGCGGCCGAAAAAGACCGAGCCGACTGTTCAGCTCCGCTCGGAGTCCCGCCTCCCTGCTGTTTCGGAAGCGAGCGCAGGGAGGCGGGACTACGAGCGGAGCTGAACAGCCGGCTTCGGTCTTTTTCGGCCGCGCTTCGGCTTTTTACGGCCTTTTTCGGCCGCGCTTCGGCTTTTTCCAGCCTTTTTCGGCCGCGGTTCGGCCTTTTTCGGCCGCGGTCGCCATTTTTCGGCGCCGCAACCGATTTTTGTCATTTTTTTTTGGGTATCGGCGTATAACACGCACCCACGACTTTCCCCCGATTTTAAGGGGGAAAAAGTGCGTGTTATACGCCGATAAATACGGTATATATTTTGGGTAAAAAATCCCAATAAGCATATATTTATTGGTTTGTGCAAAAGTTATAGTGTCTACAAACTATGGGATATTTTTTTTTTTTACTAGTAATGGCTTATAGCGAGACTGTGATTTTGCACCGGACATTCAGACACTAACTGACACTTCTGACACTTTTTGGGGATCAGGGACACTAATACAGTGATCAGGACTAAAAAATATGCTATGTCACTGTACTAATGACACTGGCTTGGAAGGGGTTAACATCAGGGTTGATCAAAGGGTTAACTGGCCAGTGCTTTACTACAGTGTGGGACGTTTTTACTAGGCAAAGACATGGATCCTAGTCCCTGCTTTGCAGACACAGGATCTATGCCTTTCCTCCTGTGAGAACGGTGATCTGCCTTGTGTACATAGGCAGACTGCCATTCTGTGTCTCTGTAGGATGATCGCAGGGTGCCGGTAGACAATGAGTCCATGATACCCACTGATCGGCTCCCACTGAGCCGCCGCCAGCACGCATTCTCACCCGCTACCTGGAAGAGTTGGATCCGGCGCACAGCTGCCACTCTTCAGCAGTAAAACTGCTATAGGGCGGTCAGAGAGTGGTTAAAAATTACTAATTGTATTCACGTGTGTGGTCATCTTAAGGCTGAAGTTTATTTAAAAAATTTTTTTTTGTACTCTACAGCTTTGGTTACATTACTTACCTGAGTGCTTTCACACTGGAGCGGTGCGCTGGCAGTACGCTAAAAAAAGTCCAAGCAGCATCTTTGATGCACTTTAGGAGCGGTGTATAGTTTGCTGGAAGGGTTTGGGGGGCAAGAGGCACCGTTTGGGGTGGTATACACTGCTCCTAAAGCGCCACTGCCCATTGAAATCAATGGGCTGCGGCGCTTTGCGGGAGCTTTACATAGTAGCAATGTGTCATTTCTTCAGAGTTATTACATGAAAATATATAATAAAATATTTACAAAACTGTGAGGGGTGTACTCACTTTCGTAAGATACTGTGTGTGTGTGTGTGTGTGTGTGTGTATGTATATATATATATATATATATATATATATATATATATACATATAGTTCCTTATTTTAGATGGCATAATGCAGTGTGTCTTATATAGAACCTCTGAGCTTCACGTACTTTCCATTTAGTAGATTTGTGCTAGAAATCATGTTATGTAAATGTTATCTGGCTTATGATGTTACAGTGTATGATATGTTTGGGTTTCAGGAATCCGCACAGGAAAATAGCAGACCATCTGCTCGTACGAGGTCTACAGCTTCTAATTCCAGAACGAAAAGAACAACATATAAACCCCAGACAGTGTCCTTATCCTCAGATAACTCCATTGTGGATTACCCTGAAGAAATCACTAGCCAAGTCCTGGGTGTGTAGTTCTCAGACTGACTGCTCAATTCATATTTGTTCTTGTCACTGTCTTCAGTACACCAGATAGTAATGTCAGACTATACTGTATAAAGTACCACGATTACTAGGGTCATATGTATAAACCTATCAATCCAGGCACATTCACTGTGCAAGATTCACCATAATTTACCTCTCATTTATCAACATTCATCATATTTATATTACGGTAAATGTAATATAAGTAAATGCTTACTGTACGGAGGGAACATTTTGGGTAAATGTGCAGCGAATGTGTGGTGAACTTACTTAATAATAAATTAATATTATTTCATTATTTGCTATATACATATACAGTATGAGCATTATCCTCCATGCAGCGTATTAACATCAAATAAGTTAGGAATTTTTGCGCAAATAATTAATTAAAAAATGGTTAAAAAATAGGTGCACTAGTGAATAAAGGCTATACTAGTAGTGTCGCCAACGAAAGTACATGATCTGGAGGTAATGTAAATAATAAAAAAATTATAATAATAATCACTCTCGGATGTGACTAAATCACAGAAATCACAAATAAGTGCAAATAGTGGGGAAACACAGCAATAGTGACAAATATCTAAAATGGTGAATGCCCAGTGTTAATAAACATATAAGTGAATTGCATATATATCATAAGGAATAAATAGGTGAATCGCATATGTAGCATAAAAAGGTGAAATGCATATGTAGTATAAAAAGGTGAATCGCATAAAAAATACCATAAACAATAATAAGACAAAGTATCAAAAATGTATATAAAAAAATTTACATAAAAAGTGTGTGATGCACGTTGGTGTGCTAAAACACTAAAAATAAATCCAAAAGGGGCGTGTATGTATCACATAATGTACACAAGGAGTGTGTGTGAATATAAAATGTGAATAATATTCGTGGTAATTATAGTCCAATTATGCTCCAAATTTAAGTCAGATGTTGCCGAGCATATATTCTATACATTCATTTAGATTTTCCTTAGCGGTCATCTACAGTTGGATTATCCTAGATCGGTCTCTCTAGTCTCTCACCTCAAGTAGTGTTAAACATCGCCTTTCTGGGGTGTTCTGTACCCCCCGAATATCGATATCCAGAACTCTACTGTGCCTCAGGGCTCTTGAGTGTATGTTTTAGCGGAATGTCACTTGTCTACCCTGTCGAGTCTGGTGGATGATCCGGTCCGGTCTTTCTCGTTTTTAATCTCTCTGGGTTATGTACCTATAGTGCTAATGGTCACTGGCTCATCATGACATAACACCAGGGGGAGTAAGAGGGGGGGGGGGACAGACAAGCCTCCACTAGTGTAATAAAATTAAAACCAAAGGATAGATTTATTAACAAAAGATGTACTCGTACATTTAAAAGCTTAAAAACTGGCATAAAAGTGTAAAGAACTTCACCGGCGTTCTCAGCGCCTCCTCGCATCCTGTTCTCTCAATGGTTTGCCTACGGCGTATTAACATCGTATGTTAAAATCAATAAACAGAGATGTTCTTTAAATACCGCTAGCTTCTTAATGGTACAGACTCTGCGAGATATCTTTTAAAAATGGAGCCATTTGAGGTGGAAATAAAATACAAATTTACGAGAAATAGAGGCTTTCAATATTAAATATGCAATTTTTACAAAGCATATATGTATTCTTTTCTGCTCACAGAATATAGACATAGAGCTTTAGGGGTTGATTTACTGAAGGCAAATAGAAATAGGCGGTGCACTTTGCAAGTGTATTTGCACTTATTTTCCCTAGAGCTTAGTAAATGAGCAGAAGCTCTGCTGACGTCCATCGTCCATTGCAAGCAACAATGCAGTTTTTTAGATTTTCCTTGCATGTGAATAGGTATTCTTTGTAAAGTGACACTTTACCTCATTTACTAAACTCTGGAGCAACTGCACTCACAAAGTGCACAACCTATTTGCCTTTAAAAAAAGGGTTGATTTTCTAAAGAAGAAATGTAAGGCTTACTTAGCAACTAGTAAATGAACAACTAACTCTTTGGTCAGAAATATTTAATATACAGAACAACTTACAAAGTCCAGCCGTTAGGAGTATATAATTTACAGCACAGCATACAGTGGACAGGAGTATTCCCAGTGCAGAGTAGTCAGTCAGTTGGTATAGTGGAGTAGTGCCCCTTTACATTTGGTGGTCAGTGGAGAAGTGACCACTTACATTGGTGATCCATGTAAAAATGTCACTCTTACATTGATGGTCAATGGAGACCTGCCCCCCTACATTTGGTGGTCAGTAGACAAGTGACCACTTACATTGGTGATCCATGTAGAAATTTCCATCTTCCAATTTCCAATGATCCATGGAGTAGTCTCACTTTTACACTGGTGATCAGTAGAGACATGCACCCTTACATTTGGTATTGATGGGGTAGTGCACCCTTACATGATGGACATTGAAGAAGTGCCCGTTACACAGTTGGTGACTGTAGAAGTTTCCCTTTACATTGGGTGGTCAATGGAGAAATGTTCTGAAAACTACACTGGAAATACTTAGGCACTTTTTGGCAGGAGATCACTCCTATTAGCAGTGCATGTCAATTGGAGGCCACTAGAACCCCCAAAGTTTGCCTCGGGTATTGGGTCCTAGTAACACCCATAGAAAGGACAACCTGGATAACTGTTGCTGATCAGTCAGCGCGCTGATTGAACAAAAAAAGAAAAACCAACCAGCTATAGCCTGCTTACTTTTAGTCTGAGCAATACTATACGGAGGATTAAATCAGGCTGATATCATCACAGATTCAGGTATTTACACTAGTTGCATTCAAAATATTTTTTCATCAATATGTTTCTGTAGCAAATGGTGTTTTTTAATATTTAGTATCTGCTGGGAATACATCTTGATTTTAACTGGTAAGCAACGTTATATCATTTTCTTACAATAGGACACCATAACATAAGATGGCCATAGACTTAACATAGTAGTTGGACATGCAAGCACAATCCACCTGTTCCCAGGTCACCAGGTCCTTGAATTCAAATGGTGTCCCAGGACTACCATTTGTGTTTATACTGTGCAGATGTCTGTAGGATGCTTGCTGCTGAAATCTCCGGTGCCGGCTTAAACATAGAAAATGTCTGTCACTGGATAACCTGTCTAATTGCTTTTTCCCTAAGGTGTCTCAGTTACTATTCTCTGCAAAATTATAAGAAAAATTTAAAATCATCAATGTAAGACACACATACTCATCTATCAACTATCTAAGTTAGTTGCACCCACAAGAATATACACATTTTACCTTTTAGAGCCTATTCACACCTTTACCTGTTTTAATACCCATGTACATTAGAGTGCTATTTAGGATAAATAACAATGCAAATATACAGTGCATTACCTTCCATTGTGGTAATGTATCTTAAAGTGATTGTAAATGATCACAATCTATTCAGTTTAAAATAGAAATGAAAGACAAAACATTTGTGTCTAGATATAAAAAAAAAACATTGTAGATGCCTTTTTCCCTTTTTTATAAGTGATCACATTCCCTCTGTTCTCAGCTACATAAGAACTAGGGGTGGGGGGGGGAGCATCAGTACATTGAGCTTCCCAGTGAAAGGCTGTGCAGGGGAGGCATGTCAGGACAAGTCTGATCATTGGAGGAGAGTTACCAACATAGCTAGAGAACTGACGGTGTGCTCTCCTGCTTAGTGTGGTCAGTTTTTAACAGGAAAGGAGAGGGACTGGCAGGAACACACAAAGCAGGAACACACAAGGGAAGCAATACAAAGAGAACAGGGTACATTTTCACAAAAGTACATGGTACAGCAGGCACATATCAGGAATATGAAATGTTGGGGTAACAAACACTGTAAAGCGTGAGTTTTAGTGAACGTTTGAATAATGCATTGATATAAATCCTGCTATACTAATGTGCATTTATATTTTGAGTGCATGTTGTGGCTTGTGGCACTAAGTTTATTACTCATTAAAGTGACCCTGTCTCCACAAAGCCACTTCTAAACACAAGGCATATATGATTCACTCCTCTTTTACAGGCTATCTTGTGTTTAGAAGTGGTGACAGGGTCACTTTAAACATTGAGAAATTCTCAGCTGTCCCATTCAAACCCGAATTTGCTTTCTACTTATAGTAATGTTTTCATACTCAACTGTTTTTGGTATCTTTTTTTGGCATGTTTGAAAAGGCTTCCCATGCTACATACCAAAGGGAACTGCCACTCGAAGCCCACAAGCCACCCATATCTGTGGTTTCAGGTGCCAGTCGATGGAGCTACCCACATGAAATAAACAAGCAAGTCGGCCACACTCCAATGATATCAGCCTTAAAGTACAACTAAAGGCAAAACGTATTTTTTTATTTTGGATAGAGTGTAGTGGGATTAGAACACTTGTCAGTTTATATTGTTGTCTGTGCCCCCATTAGGGAGATTCACCCTCTTTATTTGTCCAGTTTACCATTATTATTGAAATCAAAAGTAAAAGAAAGTCCCAAATTTTGCGTTCTTCCCAGAAAAGTTATAGAGGGGAAATCTTCCATTGGGGATTTTAGTTCTGGTGACCTGGGGGCTCCAAAGGGATTCCCTTAATTTTGCAGGGTTTTCCTCTCACTTCCTGTTTTGTCTATGAGGCAGGAAGTGAAGGGAAATCTCCCCAATGGGACACAGACAGCAAAAAATAAACTGACAGGGGTTGTGACCCCTCCCTTACTCCACCCAAATTGAAAAAAATAAGTTTTGCCTATAGTTACAAATTCATCTATATGGTTAAGACCATTTTTGTGTGAAACATGTCAAAGTGAGGCTTGGTCTGGGCGAACTCTTTAGTGATCTAGTCCTGAAAAAATAAAGCTTTTTGAAGGCTAGTGTCATTGAATGTATATGTAAAGCGCTGTGTAAATTGACGGCGCTATATAAGTACCTTAAATAATAATAATAATAAGAGCATGGGAAACCGGAAAGTAACATATTCATGAGGTCAGCAATGACTGCCTGCATGTATTTGTCAGTACAATACTCCCTGAAAGGCAAATAACGTGGGCAAACAATAATACAGAAATATAGTGCTACAAGCAAGAAAATATGCATTCAAACTTGATAATGTGTATTTGCAGAAAATCTACAAAGCAGCAAAATATTTGCTCACATAAAACCTACTTATGTTGGGAGTACCTATAGAGAGTACTCTATTGTTAAGTTCCTTTTCAATAGAAGGCCCTTTTATAATGTTTTGTGTAGTTTGTTTACTTTGTAAGACTTTTTTTTAAGAACTAACTGTGTACAGTACATCTTGTTTTTGTAAATAGTTTCTGCATTTTGGATTCATTGATTACATTGTATCTGGGGAGGCTGACCACAAGTTTAGTTGAACAGCTGAACAAAGTACACTAAATTCAGTTAAGAGGCTTTGTAAATGTGAACATGTTTTAATTGGTTGCATCTTTTATTTCCAGAATCGCTCAGCGAGCAGTTGTATCAAGCCGTGTCCACCTGTATACTGCATTCATTGGTCATCCTAGCACAACTTTTAGGTTGTGACATAGAATCTTTCACAACTGAACTTGAAGTATTTGATCAAGCATTAGACGGATTTAATCCTCAGAAAAAAAAGCCTTTGGTTAATACATTTAAGCTTCTTCTGGGATCTAAAATTCAGACACATAAACTGAGGTAATGCGTTTTAATAAGTTTTGCTGTACATATACTGTATTTGTAATTCTGTAAAAAAAATAAAGATTTCTTGGTATGAGTTGTATTTTCAGCAGCTATGCCAGTGAAGCATTATGCTGAGTGCAAAGATTAAACCAAGGGGTTGGGTTTACTAAAGGCAAATGGACTGTGTACTTTTAAAGTGTAGTTGCACTCTTCAAGTGCAGATGCTCCAGAACTTAGTTAATGTGGCGAAGCTCTGTGGCATCCATCAGCCAATTCTGTGTCTTTTTTTTTGTTTTTTTTTATTTTACTCGTATGTGATTTGTTATTCTTTGCAAAGTTTAGCTTCACCTCATTTACTAAGCTATGGAGCAACTGCACTTGCAAAGTGCACACTCTATTTGTCTTTAGTAAATCAACCCCCATGTCTCTTAAGATTAAAGCTACATTTTCCCTATCATGTCATTGCTAAAAAATAATGGGTTCTCCATGGATTCATCACCTTTTATGTCTTCAATATATATATTGGAATTGAAATGTGGTGCACATAAAAGCATGAATGTTACAGCATGGTAAATCGGATAAACAATTTTATGAAACAAAAAAAAAAAAAAATCGGATAAACATATCGAAATAATGACACACAAAAGCAAGCATAGAGGAGAGCTAAGGATCTCTCTAGAAGAGTATGGAGTGTAGTAGAGCATGTAGTAGTATGGTCTAGCCCTATCCGCATTTAGTTTTGGTGGGAAACACTAGGTAGGTGGACTAGTCCACAAATAGTCACACGGGCAAGATTCATCGCCTTTTCCAATTAGGGCAAAACTGAAAGATTCTCAACTAGCCATTATATAGGTAATTATTTTTGAATAGTAAGTTACTTGCTCTGCTGCCCTGTCACAGAAATTCAGCTGTAAAAGGTTTTTAAAAGTGATAGCATTAATAAGAAAATGCATTTACGTGGGTTTAAAAAATAAATAAAAATGAGACATAGCAAAGGCAGATAAAATCTGTCAAACTTACCCCTAACGCAGGTGGTCAGACACTATAGCTGACTGCTGTGTTCTTCATCTCTAGCAGCCCCCTTATCCATAAGGCAAGCAGCCCTACTGGCACTCGGTTGCCCTCAGGTCTTATACATAATGCTATAGTGCCTGGCTACCACGCCAGGGCAGGCGCAAACTGAGCAGAGCAAACTGGTACCTGCGGTTGGCAGACAGGCAGAGTGGTTCAATAACAGTCCAGGTAAAAGGCAGACGGAGTTCTGGGGAATAGTCGTAAATATATGATCCAGGGTCATACACTGGGAAATCCAGTCTAGCAGAGCAGGGCAGACAAACAGGCAGCTTGATCAGGTATTACACACGCTATCACAAGCATGAGACTGCAAGCTTGGCTAGCTTATATCAGGTTTGGTTTCCACCTAGAGTCTAGCCACAATCAATCACCTTGCAGGTGGACAGACAGACAAGGAGAATGCCATAGCCAAAACCAGGATACTTGAACCAGTAGCTATGACGAAGCAGGAGCGCATAAATTCCTGACAGAATCTGTTCATATACAGCAGGGATATGCAATTAGCGGACCTCCAGCTGTTGCAAAACTACAAGTCCCATCATGCCTCTGCCTCTGGGTGTCATGCTTGTGGCTGTCAGAGTTTTGCTATGCCTCATGGAAGTTGTAGTTCTGCAATGGCTGGAGGTCCACTAATTGCATATCCCTTATATACAGGATGCATATACCCTGTCATTATACAAAGGTATAATCTCTAACATAACAATATTGAATATGGTTTGTGATTTCTGCCTTTTATTCAAACTAAGAACATAGAGATTTATATTTATTAATACAGAGGCTTTGCTGTCTCAAGAAAATCTGAATAATAAAGTACTATGGTGGTAATCCCATGTACAGTATTTATTAGGGCTGAGTGTAACACGTATGGCTTGTGGTCATGCCCATGATGCTTTTGAAATATCATATTTTACTGCTTCTGCTAATAAACAAGATAATCCCCACGGTTGCTGGAAGTACATTATAACCATGAGTGCCGAATCAACGATGCCCTTTATTTATTCATGATTTGACATCTTGCATCATGATCTGCTGTGGAGTTTTGAGTTAACATGTTGAAGGCTGAGATTCAAAGCTTTATACGGGAAAGCTCTGGTTTCCAGTTAGCCTATCTGCTATCTCTTGACAAAGCTTGGCACACTTTCCATTTGGGATGCAGACACTTTCCCTTATGTTTTACTAACACATTGGAGGAACAGCAAGGGTGCTAATATCTGTAACTGCTGCTGATATTATACATTTTACCCAGTAGAACTTCACAATAATAGTAATTGTTACTGGTAATGGTGGATTTCAAAATGGCAATACATATTGGTACGTGTCTCTAAAAGTTGTCACCTTTATCTGAAGCATTCCATAAACCTCACCTCAGCTTTTTTTTTCCTCTGCAGGTTTAGGCTCTCTCTTATCTTTAAAATTCCACACATCCTTATAGATCCCACTATGGATGTTGCCCAGGACACCATCAAGCAAGTTGTTCTTTCCATTATAAACATCAGTGATTCTTTGAGTTGGTGGTCTGGAGAAAGGAAGGGGCAAGCTTTTAATGTGTCCATAGCTGCAAACAACAAGCTGCAACACATTGTGAGAAAGGTTGAGACAACAATGAGAGGTATACACGAACAGTTTTCTATTAATATTTTATTTTTACATTTGTATATGAAAGTGTATTGTACGGAAGTAAATACATAGTATTTTGTTGGACTTGATTTAATAATATATTATTTCAGATTATGGTAGCTCTGGACAGTTATAGTAAGTTGAGTTCCTGGTTCTGCACACCTACTGTGGAGCAGGGAGTGTGGCCGACACTGGGGAGGTCAGGAGAGCACACACCGGGGAGGTCAGGAGGGCACACACCGGGGAGGTCAGGAGAGCACACACCAGGGAGGTCAGGAGGGCACACACCAGGGAGGTTAGGAGAGCACACACCAGGGAGGACAGGAGGGCACACACCAGGGAGGTCAGGAGGGCACAGTACGGGGTCAGGAACGCACACACCAGTGAGGTCAGGAGAACACACACTAGGGAGGACAGGAGGGCACAGTATGGGGCCAGGAGGGCACACACCAGGGAGGTCAGGAGGGCATACACCAGGGAGGTCAGAAGGGCACAGTATGGGGTCAGGAGGGCACACACCGGGGAGGTCAGGAGGGCACAGTGCAGTGACAGGAGGGCACACACCGGGGAGGTCAGGAGGGCACATACCAGGGAGGTCGGGAGAGCACACACTGGGGAGGTCGGGAGAGCACACATCGGGGAGGTCGGGAGAGCACACATCGGGGAGGTCAGGAGGGCACACACCGGGGAGGTCGGGAGGGCACACACCGGGGAGGTCGGGAGGGCACACACCGGGGAGGTCGGGAGAGTACACACCGGGGAGGTCGGGAGAGCACACACCGGGGAGGTCAGGAGGGCACAAGGGCACACGCCAGGGAGGGCAGGAGGGCACACAACAGGGATGTCAGGAGGACACACAACAGGGATGTCAGGAAGACACACACGGGGGGGTCGGAAGAGCACATATTGGGGAAGTCAGGGGGGCACAGACCAGGGGAGAGTCAGGAGGCACACACTGGGAGTCGGGAAGGCACACAACGGGGGAGTCAGGAGAGCACACACTGGGGGGTTGGGGGGACACATTAGGGGTCAGAAGGGCATACACGGGGGTATCAGGAGGACACATACCAGGGGGCAGTCACAATGCTTTAATGAGCCCAATTTCTCAATGTGCCACATGAAAAGGTGATGCAATCCTATTTGTCAGCTAACAGCTCCTCTATGCTAAGCATCAGTAACTCAGCAGACTTAGCATAGAGGTGCCTGTAAACTAATCCACAATGTACTGCTAGCTGAGCTTACCTCCAGGAAGCTTACATTCCCTCGGCTCCTGCTGCTCAGCTGCTCACACCTCCCTCTTCCAGGTGGGCACCATCTCGGGGGGTCAGGCACATCCCCATCCCTCCCACGTAAGCAGCAGAAGCCAGGAGGCTCCCGCCTACTCAAGCATCAAGCAGCAGCCTGCAGGAGAGAGGCTGAAAAACAGCTGGGGAAGGTACAGCCGGCGGAGAGTCCAGTCCCGATGTGTCTGGGCAGTAATTCCTAATGCTGAGCTGAGAATGGCTGTGAGTTGTCCTGGCCGTGGCTCTGAATTCCCGGGACACGCTCAGCCTCAGAGTCAGTAATATTTTCTCAGGGGTGAGCAATTGCCCCGTTGCCCCCTCTGGGTCCGCCCCTGGGCCGAGCAACGCTGTGTGTTTGTCTATGGATGCACACAACCTGGCTCTGGAGCATACCCGCACCAGTGCCCCCATAGCACATGGCTTGCTATGGGGACACTCAGAGAAGAGGAGGAGTGGAGAGCACTGGAGGGGGACCACCTAAGAAGAGATAAGAAGAGATAACACTCTGTGCAATACCATTACACAAAGCAAGTAGTTATGAACCTTTTTTTTATTTTATTTAAAAAAAAAGTCACTTTAACATCACTCTAACAAAAGATTGCACATTTTGAAACTGCCAAGAAACCCCACTTTTAAATGAATGATTAGTATATAAAAATGAGAGTATATTAAAATAAATAAATAGTTGTAACAAAGAATATGACAACATTTAGAGACAATACATATAAAAGAAAGATCAATTAAAATGTACTTTTAACTAAGGCAATTATGTTCATTCTTTTTTAAAGAGTTTTGTTGTAGAGGTGATCCAGTTTCGCAATCGCTTTGATACACAAGGCCCAGCAGCTCCTGGAGTAAAGCCAGAAGAGGCTGTGGCTCGACTGCATGATTTCAATGAGAAGTAAGAATCTGCCTATTCCATTATTCATTTTAGTAAGGTGTTCTCAATCTACATTATGCCATTACTTTTTCTACAGACTAAAAAATGCTAGCAATCCAAAGGTACTATAACTAGAAAAAGAAATGAATCCTATAAAAACTTGTATTTTTATTCTCTCTACCTAGATCAGTAGCTTTACATAGAAATGCCATTAGCTATATACAAAATGTTGTCAAATTGCATTTGAAATCACAGTTATACAGTATGTGGTACAAAAAGCATTGGAAAGGTAATTAAAAAGGAAGCTTATGATGAATTACAGTAAGTTGTAAAATCTGATTACCAACAGTAATTTGAGGCAAGAAAGGTGACTGTGTGAAAAAAAATAAAAAATATGTAAATCATTGCATCTCTGCAATGCATGGACATTTTCCATGTTTTACCCTTGTAGAAATGCAAAAGCACAAAAAAAATGTAAAATTTAAATAATTTGGTTCAGTAATATTAAGTATACAAAGCTGGTTCAGTGTTTTTTTGTAGTGTTCTTACACAATCATGCCCTGTTGCACACATCTTTTTGCAGATACCAAATCTATGATGCTAAAAGGAAAACATTGAATTCAGTGCAAAGGTTATTTAATATAGTTCCAAAGACATTCCCAGAGCTGGACAGGACTGGAAAGGTATAGTAAAGATCCTTAATCAATAAAATTAAGGGACCAAGGAAGCATGTTATGGTAATGACAGCTTACGTACATTTTTTAACTTCATGTTAATGTTTCCTAATATTTACGTTTTTTTTTGTCCATATTTAATCTTGTGTTACATTTTTTAGGACCTGCGCCTACTGGGAACATTATATATCCTGTTTCAGAAGTTCATTGGCTTTGACCAGAGATTCAGGAGCACTCTGTGGGCAGATGCAGATCTGAAAATAAGTAATCAGGAGGTATGGAATGTTTTCTTTATAATGATATACTGACTGTTCAATTAGAGTTATAAAATATACTGCGGTAATGCACTTTATTTTGAAACATAATGGCAGATACTTACAAGTTAAGTATATCTTTTTTTTTAATTAAAGTATTTTGTCTATAAGAATACATTTTACTTCTAGCTACATTTGTTTCTTTCTTTAAAGATTGAGGAATATTGGTCTGAATGTCAAATCTGGAATGATAAACTGAAGGACTGGGATGCATACATTGAAATGGCTCATGAAATCAAATTCTATGAAGATGTATTTCCACTTCTACATGAATTTAAATCTAAGGTATTGTAATTAAAAGTAAAATGGCATATTCTTTTTATACTTAAAAAGAAAAGCCATTGGCGTGTAGTAAATATTTGGCGACAGCCACAGCAATCTGCTTAACAGACCTCCATTGGACAGACTCATATGATAGTAGTCAAAATTATATGCAGGCCCAGCCCCTTTTCCCAAACCACCCTTTTTATCAGTGAGGCCACCCATCACATTACAGGTCCAATAAGGACATTTGGGAGGACAAATTAATCTAGACTACGTACAGTATATCAGGAAAAAGTCAAGATTTTTGTATACTACTAGGTGCCTTTATATCTTGTCTGAATTTGACACATTGTTTTTATCCTTTGTTTATGTATGTTTTTTAACATATGCTCATTTTCTGTTGCTGATGTTGTCACTGGGTTACTTTAATATGCTCTTTTTAATCATTTGTGATTGTGTTCAAAGCCATGCATTGTGTTTCCTTTTGAATTTTGAATGTGCAAACAGATGACTGTGGTGTAGAATGGAACCAATAAACTAATAGTAATAATTGTAATTGTTATAAAACATGTTTAGTATGTGTCTTCATGTTTAGGAAATCAGGAACCGTCATTGGCTTCAAGTAATGGCAGTTACCGGAAGCTCTTTCCCCCTTGAAGCAAATGTCTTTAAAGTGTCCCACGTTCTGGACATCGGACTGTTGAAGTATGTTGAATTTTTTTTATCTTAGTCAAAGCATTTTTAAAACAAAACAATATTTGGGAACTTCTCTGCTATAACCTTCAATGCTATATGCAGTAAACTGTTCATTTCATACTATAAATATCATTTTATCTATGAACTTAAACATTTACACCACCCTGGCTAAAGCAAATCAAGTTTTAGAATGGCTGGAGCAAGATAATTGCTATCAGAGGGAAAAGATTAAAGCTGAAGCAACTGTCTAAAGCCTAGTACACACGGGCCGAATGTCGGACGGCATCGGCCAATTCAATAGAGACCAGTCGACATTTGGCCTTTGTGTACAGCAGGGGGTCCGACAGAAGCTGGATGTTCAGTTGGCTTCTGTCATGACTGAAAAAGGTCTTTCGTCTGGCTCCTGATCAGTGCTCCCAGGCAATGGTTGAGAGTTCTGACTAAAGTGTTCTGGCGGGGGGCATCCCCCTATCAGAACACAATAGAACAGCATGGGAGATCGCTGTATTAACAGCGGATTGTTAGTACAGCGGCTCCAACCAGAGCTGTAAGGTTTTTTGCATTTAACCCAGTGGTAGCAGTATTTATGCGGCTTAAACCTAGTGGTACGAATGTGCAGGGCTATATGCCCCAGGGACGAGTGCCTGGAACAGAATGCAAAGCATTCATTCCTGAGCACATATTGTTTTATATACATTTGTACTGATAGATACACCATACAACTCCATCCGAGTGCAGCAGCTCTCAGTCTTTGATAGAGATTGACAGCTATCAGTAGTAGGGCTGAAGGAGCCATCTCTGCCCACAGCTAAATACCAGAGCCCCATACACCAGGGCTAAATGCGCAGTGTGCATAAGGCCTTAAAATGCAACAAATATAAAAAAAAATAAAAATAAAATGTTTACTAGTCCAGTTATGATATACTGTATTTGAAAACCGTTAAACATATTTAATGCAGCTAGGATAATCTGAAAATTGTCTTAAAGTTGGACTGTACTGTAATAAATGGTCTGATCGCTTCACAACTCAGAAGAGGTAACATTTTTCAATGAGAATCAACCAGACTCTTTCTTCCTCTATCTTGTGCAGCAGTCAATGGGAGATTCTCATTTGATGGAAGGCATAAACCAGTTGGATTTAAGCCCAAGGAATCACTAGAGAATCTATGGCTTTATCCAGGATACCTGGTCTTGGCTGCAAATTTGCTTAGCTTGTTGTTAAACCTGGAGGCCAGTATGTTCATATCTGGTTTTCCCCACCTTTATCCGACAACTTAGAAGGTCCACTCCGGAAATTTGGATTTCCGAGAGAGCTGAAATGTAAGTTTTTGCCAATGAGAGTATTAGACTTATTTGTTTCAGGACTTCTAGGCTTATGGTGACCCCTTGATGATTTATGTAGGACACTGCTGTGGCACTGTCCAATTGTATTTTGACTGGGTGACCTTGTAGAAGGGAGGTTCAATGTTGTAGAGACAGTCTGATGGCTCTCAGTTATAGAATGTTGATGGGTAGTTGTGACTCCCACATCTATCATTACCAAGTTTTAAGTCTTGTAATGGAAAGACTTTCCCAATTCCAGGGCAGGACTGGAAAGCCACCATGTCAGGGAGATTTTGCTTGATTGGAAAGAAGTGTTGGACAATCCAAGGATGGGGACTGCTTGCTACATGTCTTTAGGATGTTTGATTAAAAAGATCTGGAGTGAAATTGGGCAAAATTAACTGCCTCAAAGGAGGCCAGCATGAGGCCCTTAACCTTTATGCAGAAGCATATTGAGGGGTGTTGTGGTGACCTGAGGGTCAGAGAGCTAGACCTTTGGGAGGCAATCTTCTCTTGTCTCGGTGTCTAAGAAAAAACCCAGGAACTCCAGGCAGTGTGAGGGCTAAAGTTCAGTATTGGGTGGATGCCCCCATTGGGTTTAAGAATTGTGAACTGGTTTGAACAGAAACCTTAAAACCATTAATCTGAAGAATCTGGTACCCCCACTCCTTGTGCCTGAAGTTGGCACAAGGGGTCATCAAATCTGTCTTTCTTTCATCTAAAATTGATAGATTGGAAGGTAAAAAGTGAAGAAGGGGCAGGGATAGGAACTCTATTTTGTACCCCTTTGAAATTAAAGATTGGACCCAGAAATCCATGATGTCTTGGATCCTGCCTGGCACAAAAGCCAACAGACATCCACTCACTCTGAGGAGTGGGGCTGTCCCTTCATTGTGAGGAGGGCTTCTGAGAAGGCTTGATGGGCCAAGCCTTGTGACAAAAGGAAATGTTAAGCCTTGGTTTTGAGGCTGATGCCTGGGAAGAATGGGAAGACCCCTTTCTTTGAGTAGAGGTAGAAACCTTGGTAGTAGGAGACATAGTTTTTTTTTCTTGCAGGGTAGGAGTACCTTGCCCCCAATAACATCCTTAATGAATTTGTCAAGGGATTCCTCAAAGAGACGTTCACAATCAAATGGAATGCGTAGAAGACATTTCTTACAAGCATGTTAAGCAGATCCAGCTATTGGTCACAAAATCCTGTGCATGTGCACAGAGATGAGATTCTTGAAACTTGTCAAATTACAATTTCAAGAGCATCAACACAAGACAACAGGGTTGAAGGAATCACCTGTAATTGTAAAATGAGAGCAGGGTCTTCAAAGACAAGTTCTTGGTCTCTGTTCATGTGTCTTGACCAGTTAGCAATAGCCTGGAAAATAGTCACGGCAGCAGTTGCCAGCTGCAGGGCTGGATGTGCAAGAGCAAGTAAGCCTTTTAAAATGTTTTCAAAATGCCAATCAACAAAATTTTTAAAAGAATAGACATCGTCTGTGTTTGTTTTTTATTGCAAACGGAAGGGACAGGATCCTGGAATAGACCATTTCTTTTAAAAATCATTTTCCATAGGATAAATATTAGCTTTGGAAAAAAAAAAAAAAAAAATATTAGCAAATAGTTTAGGAGTAGAGAAAACTCTTTCAGGGTTGAGCCAGTCCCCAATCTCTGCATATAGGTAAAAAGCATTTTTAGTCTTAGCAAGTCTCCTGGTACCCCATAGGGGTCTGTTTTGGCTATGGAGGATCAGATACTGTTAGATAAAGTGTCCACAGTGGAAAGCATTTGGTGCGAAGCCATAGCTTGTACCTCATAAGCTTCAGAAGAGAGAAAATCCTCCACTGCCTCTGCTACAAAATCAATGTCCTTTAATTTTCTTCCATAGCTTCAAGTAAAGGAGGTTTTGCTTCGGATTCCTGGGTCATGGGGAAAAAGAAGATGTGTAGCATTTTGGGCTTTGGTAACTGAAGGTTCTAGAAGTGCCAAAAGTTTTCCAAAGAATTCAAACATAGTGGTAGAGAAATCAGTTTTTGCAAGATAGGTCACATGGTGCGTGCCTGAGCAAGGTGGGAGCAATGTCAATATAAAACACTGCTCTAGGACAAGAATAAAGGCTATCACCCTGAGTGGTGTCCTGTGCTTACTGTAGGCCGTCTGCCAAGCGCATGTTATTAGATCTTTTAAAGCCAGCTCCCTTAGGCCTGTGTTCCACCATTTTTGGAGAGGGGATCCCCAGTGGCATACTCACAGTTTCAGAGTGCAGAATGGATGTAGCTTTGTGTGTCCAGAAAATGAGCCACTATAAGACAGATACTGACTGAGTTCCTGTGGCTGTGTCTCTGTAAAAGATGATGACAGGAATGCAGCAAAGGAAGAGGCGGGTGGACACACCTGACCTGGGAGGCATGAAGCAGTTACCTCATCCTTCTGAGACCACTTCTAAAACTAAAGCTGGTTTCACAGGTAGACTTCCTAATGCGCATCTGCCTGCTCAGCAGGGGATCTCTCTGCTGATCCCTGCTGAGCAGGCGGATGACAGGTCCGTGTCCGCTCTGCTATACAGAGCTGGCATGGACACAGCCCTGCTGTTCTCTATGGGGTGGTCAGATGGACCGCCTATCCATTTCCAACCGACTGTCATCCCACCTGCCGGATGGATGGGGAATGGATTCCCCCATCCGTCTGTTTTCAGCGGTACAGGTTTGGATCGGATGACGGCAGGTGTCAGTGGACACATCTCCGCTGACATCCGCCACTCTAAAGAAAACAATGGCTGGTCTGATCATGTCCACCAGAAAAACTGACAGGCGGATCTGATCGGACCGTTCATGTGAAACCAGCCTTAGGAGGAAAAAAAATGACAAATTTAAAAATGTTCACGAGAGACAAAATGGCAGAGAGTACATAATAAAGTGAATAATACAAAGTCCTCTGCTCCCTATACCTAATAATGTGCAGTTAGTGTTTATAGTCAGAAACTGGATTCCACATACAGAGAAATTGTGTCTTACCTTACCTCCCTAATGCTGGGCCAGTAACGGTCCAGGCATTGCCCGTCATGGTGGTCATACCCCACCATGGATCCTCATGAAGTGGGCGGGGTTATATGGGTACATTCTAAGGGCAGTCCTAGCAAAAATATTTGCCAGTGTACAGTCACCTGAAGGTAACAGGGAATAACTCATGGTCTATGAATATCAGTCCAGTGTCCTGTACTGTACGAATAGGACTAATTGTTTATTTCATGTTAAGTGAATCTTACTATAGCAAAAATCTTGCAGTATGATGATGCAACGTTTTTTACCATTTGCTGCTATAATTGTCATGTATGTGGATCTGCTTCATTGTTCTCTGTCAATATGCAATTTCTGCTTTTGTAAGATACAGTCACAGTGAAACGATCACTTCTTTTCCTGGGGCAAATGGTAACAATCCATAACGAGTCACAGAAATGTACAAGCAAACACTGATGCAGGAGGTTTATTAGGCAGATTACAGATCTGTCACAATGGGGAAAAGGGTATACAGATTTTCTGTTTGCTGCCTCAGGTGAGTTTTTACTTCTCCCACCCTGCATGTACCAATGTAGGTATCAGTGTCCAAGTAGGCATGTTTATATCAATGGAGGGGAAATAGTGTGTCTATGCAAATTTCCTATGCCATCTATACTGCTTTATGAAATTTTTTTGAAAAAGAACATTTCAGTATGTGTATCATCATGGGACACAGAGTTAGGCTAATATTCATTACCTGCTGGGTTATACTTCATCTCCAGGTGAATGGACACTGGTAGACCAAAGGTCTTTAGACAGGAAGTGATCCCCTATATAACCCCTCCCGAAGGGTAGAGCCACAAACATAAAATTATGTTCCTCTACTGCAAAATCGCAGGAGCCTCTGATGAGGCTGAAAGATAGGTACGTGTAAATACGCGTCCTTTATATCGATGGAGGCTAAAAAGTCTTCCATCTGGAGCGAGGCTACAACTGAGTGGACAGACTCAATCCGAAAGGGCTGGATTAGTAGATACTGGATCAGGGATCTTAGGTCCAAAAATGGGCTTTGTGACCCCGTTTGGTTTTTAAACCGTAAAACAGGTTTGCTCTTTCGGAAACAGGAACCTGTACAATCACTCCTTGATGCACTAAATGATGTAGTGCCTGAAGCAATAAGTCTATTTTTGGAGGATCCAAGGGAACACTGGATCTTAAAAACCAGTGCAGCAGCCTTCCCCCCACCCAATGGAATGGGGGCGTCCCCTCAAAAGGAGGGGACGGTGCTGGGTTTAGAAGAATTTTGGACCCAGGGCTTTTTCTAGGCCCTAGTGCCCTGTTGGTGGCGGAACTGCCTTGGCACTGAGACATTTGAGGGAGCAGTCCCTGAAGTTTCAAACAAGGGACGCCTGGTGCTTTTCTTCACAGGAAGTAAAGAACTCTTCCCTCCGGAAATCTTTTGGATATATTTGTTCAAATGATCACCAAATAAACTTTCCCCATGAAAGGGGAAACCTACCAATAACTAGGAAGCTCGGCTGACCAGTTCTTAAGCCACAAAAGTCTGTGCATATGTACAAACAAGAGAGCCAAATGAGAAACCTGCTGTATTGAATCCTTTTAAGGCGTCAACAGCAAAACACAGCGCTCAAGGAATATCTGTCTTATTTTCAGGCAGATCATCCTCCTGGTTAGGCCTATCAGGCCTACAACAGCTACAACAGCTGGTGGAAGAGCTGAACTTGCCAAAGAAAAATAATGACTCCAATTTCTTGTCAACAGGGTCTTGCAAGCCCTGTGTGTTATCTACCGGACAAGTTAAGTTCTTGTTTAAGGAAGGGACTGCTGCATATACGGCTGGCATGCTCCCTTTTTTTAACAAACTTTTCATCCATTGGATATAACAAGGGAAAACCTCTTAGGAACAAAATCTTGTCAGGATGTTCCCAATCAGCATACAGCGTTCCAGCAGGTGGTATAGGGGTGAAGCCTGTGCGGCCTGAAGAGGCCTCAGGGAGCCCAAAAGGATCAGGGGTGCTCAGTCACCTCTGCAAGAGGCAAGTTAAATGCAGATCGAACCATTTCAGAGTCAGGATGAAAAGCCTCTGCGAATGAGAGGCAGACATCAACTGGATATCTTCTTGTCCAGATTGCTCGGAAGCAGACTCATCCGCCAGGCCCTCCACAGAATCCTGAGCTTTTAGCTCTTCCCCATCCTCAACCCATTCCTGCTCCAAACTAGGAGGCTCCAGGGCGGGGGATCTGTCACGCTTCTTGCCACCCTGCGGGATGGAGTCAATCCTGCCAGCAATCCTGTGCTCTAACCCAGCTAGGGTTGAGGATAGTTCATCCTTGGTTATAAAGGGTGAAGCAGCAGCGTTGACTGTAGGCACAATACAGATAGGCGCATCGGCTCAGATTGCCTGGAAGCATCTGGTCCTTCAGGGGATACAACACAAGGGATATGACTAGGTTCATCAGGAACTACTGACGACATAGGTGTGCCCTTCCCTGTAGTGTAAGTCCCACTCTTCTTTTTTGAAGACATTTACTAGCCACAAAAAGAGAGTACTTGGGTGTAGTATTAAAACACTTCAGAAGGGAGACCCTTTAATAGGGCTCACCAAGCCCCTATGCAACAATCCTGCTAATTACCTTTAGCCTGCCAAGCAACACTTGCTGACTCATGTGACCCGGGTAAGGAGAAATAAACCACTGCAAGTACCTGTTCAGAGTCTGCTCTTAGAATCTAAGAGCCCAATCTTCACCCTTCACGGCGGGTTCCTGTCACTTGAGGACCTTCAAGACTGGGTACCCTTTTCATGTTTAGGATCCACTCCCTTGGACCTGTACAGCACCCTGCAGGAATGCCTTAGCCATGTAGTGTCCAGGATTCCACTTCGCAGGGTCCAGCACCCGGAGGCCGCATTACAGGCAAAACCTTGCAGGATCTTGAGTCTTCTTTGTGAGGCTTGGGTACCATTTATCTAAGCATATAAAGCCTGTGTCAAATGGATCTGATCGGTCAATCCCTTGATTCATTTAAGAACCGTTTGTGGGACTAGAGACCTGGAGCTCAGAGAGCTCAAACAACCGTGCCATCCATCTTGCAGACACTGGTAAAAAACTGAAGTACTTCCTGTATGGGAAGGGTTATATAGGGGATCACTCCCTGTCTAAAGACCTTTGGTCTACCAGTGTCCATTCACCTGGAGATGAAGTATATGAATATTAGCCTGACTCTGTGTCCCATGATGTATGAAAAAGAAATGTGTTTTACTTTCACATGGCCTAGTTTTCAATCTATTTCATTTTTTTTTTTAAAACAAAGGATTTTAGAATTCAACCAATAGCAACTTGTTCTGAGAACCTGGTGCTGGTAGTTCCCATCAAAAGGCTTCAGGTTATAAAAATAAACCCCTAATTTACCTTCAGCCAGGCTGTAAATCGAAACCAATTAAACAAAACCTTAACCCCCCCACCCCCCAACATTAAATCTAACCCTAACACTTAACCTTTACACTCATCCAAACCTTAATCCTAGGGCTAACACTTAAAATTAACCCTTAACACCTAACCTGAACCTTAAAACCTAAACAAAGTCCCTAAACCAGTAACTCTTAATTTTAAGCCCCAACCTTAACTTAAACCCTACCAATTTAACCAATAAACTGCACCTATCAGCACCTCAGTTGCAAAAGCCTACTTACTTGCTGCCTCTTATGCATTATATTAGCACCATTAAATGCACAATTGTGATTCAAAAGGCTAGTTTACTAAAGCTGTTGCAACTGCACCGAATTTGGGCCATGACACTAATGGACAATCAGCACTCCCCATTATTTATCAAACTTTACATAATGGACGCTAATCTGACAGCGCTTTATTTCGCACGGTGGTTTGGCGCGTGCGTAAGGCACGTAAAGATCTGCCAACTATGTCGTAGAGAACCACGTTTTTAAATCAATTGAGGACTTGGATTTTTTATAAGCATACGTGTGATAGCTGTAGAATATGCAAGTTAGCCTAATTTTGTGCAAAAAAAAAAAAAATCTGTATAAATGTATGTAGCACTCACCCCAGAAGGAGCTGCTGGTTTTATTTGGGCTTACCGTTACCTCACCTGCTCGCTTCTCCGTCTCAGGGGTCCCGTTGGAAAATAGCCCAAAGAATGTTAAATCCAACACTTATACCGCGTACACACGATTGGAATTCTCATCGGAAAAAACTCTGACGGTTTTTCTGACGGAATTCCGCTCAAGCTGTGTTGCCTACACACGATCACACCAAATTCCGACGGTCAATAACACAGCGGCATAAAACACGTTCGACAGCACTATAAAAAAGAAGTTTAATGCTTCCGAGCATGCGTCGAATTGTTTCCGAGCATGCGTCGGAATTTTGCGTGTCGGAATTGCATACACACGATTGGAAAATCCGATAGAAAGGTTTTCCGTCGGAAAAATTGAGAACAGGTTCTCAATTCAAAGTCCGTCGGAAATTCCGACAGAAAAAGACCGTTGGGCATGCACACGTCGGAAAATCCGATGAAAAGCTCCCATCGGACTGTTTCCATCGGAAATTCCGACCGCGTGTACGCCGCATAAGTCTTTCAATAGGGTTTAGGGAAGTACAGGCACCTGGAAATTGCGGGTTAAAGGTATTGGTAAGATCAAGAGGACAAACAGCTTCACAGACTGGATCCAGCAACCACCGGACAGGCCCTCTCACTTGACCTAGCAGCCTGTGAGATGCTCAACAAAGTCTCTGCCACAGACTTGTCAATTAAACTAAAGCACTCTTGAGAGATTTTAAAAACTGCCATACAGTACCAGTTTCTTTCAGCCGACCCGGCGATACTGTATGGGTGTTGATCCGGGTTGCATCCTCTAACTGAGTTTCCAGGCTCCTCCATTGATACCAGCCTTGCGCTCGGTCCTCTCCTAGAAAAGTCCTCCCCTGAATCCTCCAGTTTTCTTGCGTCCTCTCCCCGCAGGCGAGACAGCACAGGACCACCCCTGGATCCGCAGGCCCCAAGACTTTTCTGGGCCTACCCTCTCAGTTGTAAAAGGCTCGGGCCTACCGGCCCGAGGTACAGGATCATGCGATACACACCCCAGGCCAGGAGGACCATGAGGTCGGGATTGCGGACAGTCCAGAGTGGCTTTGGGTGTGCAGTTGGGTGGGTGGTAAAATCGCATCTCAACTATCTGCTTTTACCGTCAGCTGGCCACTCATGTGAATGAGTCTTAAAAGAGATACTTGTGAAGGAAGCTGCCTAATTTTTGAAGAACAATCACAGTAGTGCAATAATTGCCCTTGATTTTCAAGTATATGCTGTGCTCTCTCCTATCCAAACTGGCATTGCAATGCTTCGGTCATGATATGGTAAAATAAAGTTGATTTAATTGACCAGTATGACATATTATTTACCTTAAATGCTCATACATGACTTCTATAGGCCGATACACTTCATCTATTTTATTTTCCATGTCCTGCAGATCTTCTAGAAGTGTTAAGATGGAGTTTAACTGCTCCAGGCTTTCCACTGCAGTGGTGAGCTGCTGCCATACTGTCTCTCTGTATTGAACGGCGTGGTGAAGTTCACCCTGAAAGATATTTCGAAAATAATGCCACTGACTATGTTTACGGTCATTACAAGAAAAAAGAAATAATATTTTATAAAGAGTGTGTACCTTAACACGCTGATGTAATATTGTTGCATAATGTGACTTCCAGCTTCCTGCAAATCCTTTTAATGTATCCTTCATCAAAGAGTAATCAAGACAAATACAGCCTAATTCCATAACCTATTAAACAAAGCAAAAATACTTCATACCCATACGGTAGTAAAAAGTGATACTTGCATGTCTACACATACAGGCATATGTCTGAGCAAAATATATAAGGGTCTCAAACCAAAGTATCAGTATTTGTATGAAAGCAGGATATGTTTAATATACAAATATTCTGTTTAAGGCTGGGTTCACACTAGTTAGAGTTGGATGCGAGTTTCTCCGCATCCAATTCACACAGCAGGAGATTGTGACCAGCTCTTTATGGAGCCATTCACATATCTCCATAGCAGCTCCGGAGTGAATTGCACAGGAGCCCTGTGCGTCTTTTGGTCCATTTAAGGTCCGTTCAGCCAAAAATTCAGGCTGAAATCGAACCTGAAACAGTGAACGAGGGCGCACCTTACTCCTGCTGAGACGCTGCGCGCTCATATGTGAACCCAGCGTAAAGCAAGCAAGCATAAAAAACAATATCGATTTTCATTTCAATTTTCCTTTTATTTATTTTTTAAAGTTGTTAAGAAATTAAGATTTGTGGTTATAGAAAAGATTGGCCCATTGGGGTACAGGTAGGACAATAATGCCGAATACACACGGTCGGAATTCTCGTCGGAAAAAGCTCTGATGGTTTTCCCATCGGAATTCCGACGGAATTTCGCTCAAACTGTCTTGCCTACACACGGTCACACCAAATTCCGACGGTCAGTAACACAGCGGCATAAAACACGTTCGACAGCAATATAGAAGGGAAGTTTAATGCTTCAGAGCATGCGTCGAATTGTTTCCCAGCATGCGTCGGAATTTTATGTGTTGGAATTGCATACACACGATCGGAAAATCCGAAAGGTTTTCCGTCGGAAAAATTAAGAACAGGTTCTCAATCCAAAGTCCGTCGGAAATTCCGACAGAAAAAGACCGATGGGCATACACACGGTCGGAAAATCCGTTGAAAAGCTCCCATCGGACTGTTTCCAAAGGAAATTCCGACCGTGTGTACGCCGCATAAGTGTTATTTTAAACATGAGAAAATACAGACCAAATGTGAAATTAAAACAGTAATCTACACACCACACAACAAACTAAGAAATAGAGATATATAGCAGATGCTTACAGTCATTGGTCACATGCTAAGCCATTTATTTTCCATTATGTAGTCAGAAAATGACAGTGTAAATCTAATGTATTGCTTTGTTCAGCACTCCAATTAAGTGCGCCTTTTATTTTTTTTACTTGTGTTTTGTTTCCGAAGGACAGACCTATGAAAACTAAAATAAAGATGCTGTCCATTTCTTAGCTTAAAGAAATGAAATCGATAAATAATTCATCACCCCATCATTTTAGTAATAGAGCAACAATATCGATATACTGTATAATAGGCAACATTTATGAACTCTACCAATCACTCTATTGCTTTCTTATTTTCAGATACAGGCACTTTAAATATTGCATAGACTCTGCTAGAATAGTTTCAGACCTACCATTACCTACCATTACCTCCTCTGGGAACCCAATTTATGAGTGGTTAACTGTTTAATGACGCTTACACATAAGATGTTTGGAATGCATATGTGTAGTCTGAGGTTGTGTGGTCTCAGCACTCGTTTAGAATACCAGAGTTGATCTGCATGAGTGATATGTGAATGACATCAATGGAGTCCGCACAGATCACATTATGTTGCCTTTCATCAATGACTGTGTGCATGAGAGAAGTACTCTACAAACTACTTATTATTGCTCTATGGTTCTGCTGTGTTTACTAAGTTCAGAATGCATTAAACCTCAGAGTTTTTGGGGACCATATGCATGAGACCTAACAATTATTCGGTATTCTGTTGATGGTAAAATGTTGTGATTTGTAGCCTTGCTTTCACCTTTCCTATAATATAGAGGAATTTGTTGTGTACCACAAGAGGGACATGCTGTTAAAATTATTAAACCCACATTTTGTCATGTCACAACCAAAAAAGTAAATGTATTTTATTGGGATTTTATGTGGTAGACCAACACAAAGTGTGAACAGCAATTTTCAAGTTGTGCCACAGATTCTCAGTTGGATTTAGGTCTGGACTTTGACTGGGCCATTCTAACACATTAATATGCTTTGATCTAAACCATTCCACTGTAGCTCTGGCTGTATGTTTAGGGTTGTTGTCCTGCTGGAAGGTGAACCTCCACCCCAGTATCAAGTCTTTTGCAGACTCTAATGCCTCTAATACACACGATCGGACTTTCCGGCGGACCAGAGTCGGTCGGACAATTCGATCATGTGTGGGCTCCAGCGGACTTTTTCTTCCCAAAAGTCCGGCGGACCTAGAAATAAGACTGGCTTCAAATTTGTCCGCCGGACTCGGCTTTCTAGCGGACAATCCGTTCGTCTGTCCGACGGACTAAAACCGACGCTAGGGCAGCTATTGGCTACTGGCTATGAACTTCCTTATTCTAGTCCGGTCGTATGTCATCACGTTCGAATCTGGCGGACTTTTTGATTGATCGTGTGTGGTCAAGTCTGTTCGTTTGAAAGTCCGGCGGATTGTCCTCCAGACCAGGTCCGCCGGAAAGTCTGATCGCGTGTACGCAGCATAAAAGGTTTTCTTCTAAGATTGCCCTGTATTTGGCTCCGTCGATCTTCTCATCAACTCTGACCAGCTTTATGTGTCTAGCTGAAGAAAAGCATCCCCACAACATGATGCTGCCACAACCATGTTTCAAGGTTGGAATAGTGTGTTCAGGGTGATGTACAGTGTTAGTTTCCTGCCAAACATAGCATTTTGTTTTTGGACCAAAAAGTTACATTTTGGTCTAATCTGACCAGAGCACCTTCTTCCACATGTTTGCTGTGTCCCCCACATGGCTTCTTGCAAACTACAAACGGGACTTATTATGGCTTTCTTCTTGCCACTCTTCATAAAGGCCAGATGTGTTGGGTTGCATGACTAATAGTTGCCCTATGGACAGACTCGATTAATGCTCTCCTTGCCCGGCCTGTCAGTTTAGGTGGACAGCCATGTCTTGGTAGGTTTGCAGTTGTGCTATACGCTTTCCATTTTTGGATGATGGATTGAACAGTGCTCCATGAGATGTTCAAACCCTGCTTTAAACCACAACTTTATCCCTGATCTGTCTGGTGTGTTCCTTGGCCTTCATTATGCTATTTGTTCACTAAGATTCTCTAACAAACCTCTAAGGGCTTCACATAACAGCTGTATTTATACTGAGATTAAATTACACACACAGGTGGACTCTATTTACTAATTAGGTGACTTCTGAAGGTAATTGGTTACACTAGATCTTAGTTAGGGGTATCAGAGTAAAGGGGGGCTGAATACAAATGCACACCACACTTTTCAGATATTTGTAAAAAAAACTGAAAACCATTCATCATTTTCCTTCCACTTCACAATTATGTGCAACTTTGTGTTGGTCTATCACATAAAATCCCAATAAAATACATTTATGTTTTTGGTTGTAACATGACAAAATGTGGAAAATTTCAAGAGGTGTGAATACTTTTTCAAGGCACTGTATATGCAGTCTGAATAAATTACAGCAGCCATTCTCAACCAGGGCTCCTCCAGAGGATACTAGGGATATCCTTTTTTTTTTTTTTTTTCTTTTTTTTTTAATTCTTTATTTAAAGCGGTTCTGCACTCTTATTTTTTTTTTGGGCTATATATTTAATTGATTTTTCTCATGACATGAACATATTACAATAATAAAACACAGACCGAAAAATTTCCATTTGATATTTCATGTCAAGGCCCATTTATAACCCTCCCAGCCCCCCCCCCCCCCTCCTTGCATAGCACATATTGAGGCTACGTCCAACGCACCTGTTTTCAACTAATATTCCTGGCATACAGCGCGTGGGGCGCACTATTTGGTAATCTCAACGTAGTATCTCCATGACGTTTTGAATTCATTCCAATCTGTCCACTTATTTCTCTGATCTGGGTTTCCACCCCGCCCCCCATCATATGTTTCCGTGCTTTCTACCCTTTGAGTCGCATTTACTCCAAAAATCCAGTCCCGAATCGCCGGGCAGCCAGGATCCCGCCACCTCTTCGGTATCAGATTTTTGGCTTCGTTCAGGAGAATAGGGATTAGGGATGCTTTATATCGTTTCCCTGGGGTCTCAGTCCCATGGAAAAGTACCGACCAAGGAGCTCCTGGAATTTCTTCCTTGGTTATAATATGGATGAGCTCTATTATTTCCTTCCAGAATTTTTCGATTACAGGGCACCCCCACCAAATATGTGCCATAGTTCCCTTAACTTTACATTCTCGCCAGCACTCCGGGGGAGACCCCCCCTGAATCCTGCTAAGCCTATCAGGGGTGAGATACCACCTGGAGAAGCATTTAAAGTTTGTTTCAACCGATTTCATCGAGAACGCTGTGCTATGGATGATCCCGAAAATTTTACCTAACTTATTTTGACTACAGTGTGAACCTAACTCTTCCTCCCATTTCATGACATATGGAGGTACGCCCAATGCTTTTTCATTTATTAATATTTTATATATCCGAGATAGATTGTTCTTAGTTGACTCGCGTAAGCAGAGTCTCTCCAACTGATTAAGGTCATCTCCACAGCGGATGGGTTGGGGAAGACTCCCCACAAAATGTTTTAGCTGTGTGTACCTCCAGATGTCAATATCCATTAACTCAGTGTTTAAGCTCAAGTCGTGAAATGTGCATATTTTCCCGTTTTTTATAATATCTTTCAATTGTGCCCCATAATTTTTTATCCAATTCCCCCCCCCACCTCCCTCCTACCTGGTTCAAAAAGTGTATTATTTTTTAGAAAAATGAATGGTGAATTGTATTTCCACTTGTGCCTTCTATAAATCTTATCCCATAAATCCAGTGTCACCTGTGTTATTTTGTGTGTTTTACTCCCTAATGTTCTAGCTTTTGGTGGGTTCCAAATTTCGTGTCCTAGGTGTCTGTTACTTACTATGTTCTCTAGACTAATCCATCTCTTATCCCCTTCCTTCACCCATTCCATTACCCTTGATATAGCCACTGCAGTGAAAAACATTTCGAAATCCGGGACAGCAAGCCCTCCCTGTTTTTTTTCCCTACTTAAGATCTCAGCTGAAATACGAGGTTTTTTATTTAACCAAATAAATTGTGAAATAATTTGATTTAAGGTTTTAAAAAATATTTGGGGTACCGCTAAAGGAAGCATCTGGAACTTGTAGTTAATTTTGGGGGCCACTATCATTTTTACTGCATTGATTCGGCCAATCCAGGAGAGGTGCCGGGATCCCATTATGTGGAGTTCTTTTTTAATCTCATTGAGTAAGGGAATATAATTTAAAAGGTACATTTTTTTACTTGTATCTGCCAGTATAACCCCTAGGTATTTGATGCTTTCGTGCCAAGGAAAGTTAAATTCTTTTGAGAGCAGTTCTACCTCCTTCCTGTTGATGTTGATATTTAAAATTTCCGACTTGTTGAGATTTATTTTCAGATTTGATGATTTGCCGAATGATTTTAAAACCTTCAGCAAGTTGGGTAGTGTAATCCTAGGATTAGATATAAAAAAAAGCACGTCGTCGGCAAAAGCCGCTAATTTGTGTTCCTCGCTACCGGCTCTTATTCCTGTTATATCTACACTATCCCGAACCTTTGACAGCAGAGGCTCCAGGGACAAAACAAACAGAAGGGGTGATAGGGGACACCCCTGCCTCGTTCCGTTCCTCATTGTGAACACTGCAGATGACGTCCCATTGACCCTTACCGAGGCCTGCGGCTGCTGATATAGGGTTCCAATCCATTTCAGCATTCTGGGACCAAACCCCATTGCCTCCAGCGTTCCCATCATATGTCCCCAGTCTACTCTGTCAAACGCTTTCTCAGCGTCGATTGACAGAAGTAGACTGGGGACCTTCCCCATTTTGGCGACCTCGAGCAATAAAAGGGCCCGGACCCCATTATCTCGGCCTTCCCTCCCCGTGACAAACCCGACCTGGTCGGGATGGACCAATTTGGTAATCTTTTCTTTCAACCTATTAGCTAGTACTTTTGCGTACAATTTGGTGTCTACATTTAGTAACGCTATCGGGCGATAACTAGAGCACAGAGTCCTGTCCTTGCCTTCCTTCGGTATTAATGTAATAGATGCCAAGAGAGCCTCCCTCCCCATGGAGCAATCAGTTCCTAGTTTATTCCAGTATTGACACAGTTTTGGGACCAGAGTTTCTTTATATTTTATGAAATATGCTAGAGTAAAGCCGTCTGGACCCGGACTCTTCCCGGTCGGAGAGCCACGCAATGCCTTATAAATTTCCTCTTCAGTTATAGCGCTGTCCATATCAAGCCTGTCACTATCGGAGAGTGTCGGTAGGACGCATCCTTTCACAAAATTTTGTTCCCTCTCTGCGAACAGCGGGGTATGCTGTCCCCTTTGTCTAACGTCGTACAATTCTTCATAGTAGGCCCTGAATGTGTTCGCTATTTCTTTTGTGGAATTTACCAAGGTCCCAGTTTTATTTTGTATTTTATCGATAAAATTCCTTTCTCTTTTCTTTTTAAGCATATTCGCTAGGTATTTACCGCACCTGTTACCCCCCTGGTGTCTCTCTCTCGCAATTTTATGCAACCACTTTGAGGACTCCTGCTCCATGGCACATAACATCTCCTCCCTTTTATTAATCAATCTATGGTAGATTTCTTGCTTTTGGGGCCCCTCCCTTTTATGTTCCTGTTCCAACGTGTATAGTTCGCCCGTGAGATTCTGGATCCTAGCCCGTCTTTCCTTTTTTTTCCCCGCTCCGATGGAGATGAGGATCCCCCTGACATAGGCTTTATGTGCCTCCCAGAGTGCCGCTGGGGAAACATCGCTTGTTTCATTGTTCGCAAAGAAGAATTCAATCTCCCTCCTTACTATCTCAGCTGATTCAACATCATTGATTAGATGATCATTCAGTCGCCAAGTAAATGGTTGCCTCTGGGTCTCAGGGATCTCCATCCCCATCGTAACCGGGGCATGGTCCGACAGCGTCGTTACCCCTATCTGAGTTGTCTTTACTTGTTCCAGTAGTCTATGATCTATGATGAAGTAGTCTAATCGGGAATGCGTCCCGTGTACTGGGGAAAAATAGGTGTAGTCTTTCAGATTTGCGTGCATCACACGCCACACATCTATCAGTTGGAGGTTAAATAATTTATCCTTCAATTTTTTCAACTGTGTATAGCTTGGTACCCTCGCCCGTGATGTGCTATCGTAGTGGGGGTCTATACAAAGATTTAGGTCACCCGCTAAGATTACCCCTCCCTTCTTAAACCCATTCAAACGACCCAATACCTGACTCATGAATTTAATTGGATTGCTATTTGGGCAGTACACGTTAACAAATGTAAAAAGATCCTCTCCTATACTTCCCTTCAAAAAAAGGAACCGGCCGTCTGGGTCCACCAACCTATCTGTCAATTTAAATTTTATATTATCCGCAAATCCAATGGCCACCCCTTTGGATCCCTTAGTGGGAGAGTCGCTGTAGAACCACACCGGGAATTTCCTGGAATAAATCTTAGTATTGCCCTCGTGACTCAGGTGCGTTTCCTGCAAGAAAACTATGTCGGCCTGGAGCCTCTGGAGTTCCCTCAATATTTTGTGTCTTTTCAACACTGAGTTGATGCCTCTCACGTTGTATGTCAGGAATTTTATTTCATTATTAACCATATCCTAGCAGGGGCGTTTTCGGGAACAGTATGTTTATGCCTCTTATCCTTTTGTGTAAATTTGCAAGGAGTTTCCCCCCTCCCCTCCCCAATTTCCTCCCCCTCCCCCTCCAACCTTCCCTCCCAAGTTTCCTCCCCCACCCAATCCAACCCCCCCCCCTCCCCTCCCCCCCTCCGGCCGTATTTCGGCCCTATGTAGACTTTGGGGCGTCCGCATCGAACCCCCCTTGTCTGCCTTTTAGACTAGGGTGTAGCTCTGACCCTAAGGCGCCCATCAGGCTCCCCCCCCCACCCAAGAACTGGGGGGGAGGGGGATAGCCCCCTGGACCCACCAAGACCCTCTCGCCCCCGAGCCCTCTGCCACCCGACACTCCCCCCCCCCCCCACCTCCCAGCCCCCCCACCGGACCCGCCTCGTCCCACTCGTATCAAAAAGCAATCCAAAGCAATAACCCCTAAGAAACAGCTTATTACATTAATGAAATATCAGCCAGGGTTCCCTTTTAGAGTCCCGGACGCTGGCACTCCCCCCCCAAAAAAAACTATAGGGTGGAACCTTAGGGACGGGAATCCCCACATTATGGCAGAAGTCTTGAAGTTCCTCCAAAAATTTCATCCGAAAAGTCTTTCATTCTTTGGTGACTATTAATGACGCCGGGAAACCCCAACTGTACTTCAAGTTTGCTGCTCTTAATGATCCCAGTAGGGGTCTCAACTGGCGCCTCCGATAGAGTGTTCCCGCAGGAAGATCTGAGAATATCTGAAGTTCCGCTGCCTCGAATTTCAAGGGGGGGTTAGATCTTAACTTCGTCCAAATTTTAAATTTGTCCTCATATGCATGGAATTTGATGATAACATCTCTGGGTATCCCTTCGCTTAGCCCGAAGGGCTTCCTTATACGGTGCACCCTGTCGATTTTTAGTGCTGCTCCCTCAGGTCTTCCCAGTAATGGATTAAATAAACATTGCATTTTTATTATCAGGTCTTCCCCCAGCTGTTCAGGAATGCCCCTGATCCGAAGGTTCTGCCTCCTGTTCTGATTCTCTTGATTCTCTATTTGGTACTGTATGTCCCTGTGTTTTATTTGCATATCCTTCATTTGTGCTTTAAGTTCCAGTATTTCTTGGGCTTGAATTACCACCAGGACCTCAACTTTCCCCACCCTGTTCAGTACCTGGCTCATGTCTGTCCTGACGTTCGTAATTTCTGTTTTAATGACGTTTTCAAGCTTGTTAAACATTTCTGCCATTTCTGTTTTTGTTGGGATTTGTGATATATTTCTTTGTTCCCCGGAGAAACTGGTATCCCGAGACCCTTCCATTCCACCTTCCGCCCTGGCCTGCTCTACCTGCTCTGCTTTCTGTTTCTCCGTATCCCGTTTTTTTTTCTTTTGAACTCTGTTTTTTCTCCATTTCTGGGCTTTTAAGGCTGATGTCTTTGAGGTATTTCTGTATTCTGCTCGTGTTTAAATTATCTTTGGGGGTCTTAGGATCCGTTCCCCGTTGGGGTCTGCCCTTCATTTTTATTTGGTATCCTCAGTCTAATTATTATCATGGCCTAGACATATGCCACCCATTAAGACAGTAGTTGAAGCCCAAAAATAAACCAGCTTGAGGATCCGCTTTGCTCTCTCCCCCTTTCCTCCTTATCGTGTATCTCCTTTCCTGGATATCCCCTCAGTAAGTGCTGCTCCTTAGGATCTATGCTGTCCTCTCCCCTGTACAAACATAGAGCGGGTAGTAAGAGTAAAGGAGAGAAAGAGAACTTAATGGTAGCTTTCCAGTCAGGGATACCGTACTCAAAAAAGAACTCAGCTACTGACCAGTCTCTTTTATTTTCTTGTTGGTTTTTATATATATTTTTTTTTTTTCCTTTCCCCCAGTGATGTGTATTGATTGGGGTAGTCTTTTCGGGGGTTCTCCAGGAACTCACTTTCTTAAACTGATCTTGCTCATCTTACGTGCTCAACCAGGGATGTTTCTACAGGACCCACAAAGTCCGTGAATGCGCTGAACGGAAGAAGAAGCAAAGGGGGGGGGGGTAAAGGCTGCCCAGCCCAGGCCTAGTCCCAGAGACACCTCTCCTCTCGCACCACACAGACCTCAAAATGACTTTATATTTCTTTATGCTGCTGACTGCCTGGGAGTGCAGTCCGGGAGTAGAGGAGACACCTTCTTCCTTTCCTATGCTTCACCAGCATATTCTATGATCTTTACATCTTTAAATCACATCTCACAAGCCTGCTACTTCCAAGTTCAGTACCAGCATTTCAGTGTTGGGATTTTGGTGAGCAGGGGAAAAACAGAACCAGGGAAAGGAAAACACATAACTTTCTCTCCAACCCCCAAAAAAGAGTAGATCTGTACCTGTGGGGGTGCCCGCCACGGCCCCCCCCCTGATGCTGGAGTCCAGGTAGGGTTAGGTGAAGAGAGCAGGAGAGCAGGTGCAGACGCTGAGACTGTCGATGCTTTTCCTTGAATGCTATGAAGCTGCGGCGCTCCGGCGGAGAGTCGGGAGATCCAGGTAAGTTATGGGTGAAAAGACACTTTTAGCCCCACCAGGGATCCACATCAGGCTGGGGCCGGCTGATTCTCCTAAGGTGCGGAGGAGTCCGATGATCGCCTCCTTGATGCCGGGAGAGCGGGCCGGTAGCGGTTTCAGGTCTGCGGCGGGGGCAGGGGCGAAGCCCGAGGGACTGTCATGTGTCGGGACGGCGCGGGATCACACTTCCATGCCGTCTCCCGCTGGCTCGTTCCGAGAGCCCTCGGCGTCCCACATGGTGCCGGCGTCAGGCCCCTCCCCTAGCGCTGGCGTCTCACGTCAGCATTCTTTCCACTGACCACCAAATGTATGGGGGGATTTCCTAATGACCCCCTAATGACCAATTTCCTAACTACGGGTTCCTTGAGACCTGAAAAGAATTTCCTTTGTAGTAAAAAGGTTGAAAAAGGCTGCTTTACAGTAAGAAGTAATGAGGGATTAATAGGGCTTTAACAGGGTTTTAATATTGCTAACAACTCTTTGATTTGGGACTAGCTGGGGCAGTGAGTGAGCATATTGTTGCAAAAATGTAGTCCTGCAAAATGTCAACAGCACTAAAGGTTCCCTTCTGAAATAAAAACTTACTAATTGATTTTCTCACAATCCTTTGGCAGTTTTACAAAGTATAAACATGGGTTGGATTGAAACTGACTCATTTTGTTATTCAGCTCTTGTAGCTGACAAAACATGTAAAAAAGCAAAGCCCCTCATTTACTAGTAACATCAAAAAATATTAAGGCAGAATTTTCTGAGATGGGTGAGATATGATTGGTTATATAATGTCCTTACCTCAGGATAACCTTTAATTTTTTCTTCAATATCTAAAAGTCGTTTCACTTCCCTGTGAATGATAGCAAGGCATGGATTGCCTATTAAAAACTCCTCACTCTGTTTGTACATGTTATCCGCCCACAGGAAGTCATAACCGCTTAGGCTGAAAAGTTGCTTCTTTACCACTGGGTGAATATCTATAATAAAATGACAGTTCATTATTATATACAAATATATATTTTTTTTGTGACATTCAGAATGTGGAGTCTAGTGGATTCTGTCAGTCCTGGGTTCATATACTGTGTGTCTTGCATTCTATAATGTCCCACTCTGTTTCTTAACACCTAGCACTTTTGGATGTTCCTACCCACCTTTGTGCTCCAGCATCTGCTGTTACATTCACCTTAACATAAAAAATTCACAATGGAAAGTTGGACGCCCTCATAATGGCCACAGCAGGTGTGCAGACCCAGGAACTCAACTTACTATAAATGTACAGCACCTATAATAATCTGATATATATATATATATATATATATATATATATATATATATATATATATATATATATACCACAGTAGGTGTGCAGAACCAGGAACTCAACTTACTATAACTGTCCAGAGCTACCATAATCTGAAATAATATATTATTAAATCAAGTCCAACAAAATACTATGTATTTACTTTTGTACAATACACTTTTATATACAAATGTAAAAATAAAATATTAATAGAAAACTATTCGTGTATACCTCTCATTGTTGTCTCAACCTTTCTCACAATGTGTTGCAGCTTGTTGTTTGCAGCTATGGACACATTAAAAGCTTGTCCCTTCCTTTCTCCAGACCACCAACTCAAAGAATCACTGATGTTTATAATGGAAAGAACAACTTGCTTGATGGTGTCCTGGGCAACATCCATAGTGGGATCTATAAGGATGTGTGGAATTTTAAAGATAAGAGAGAGCCTAAACCTGCAGAGGGGAAAAAAAAAAGCTGAGGTGAGGTTTATGGAATGCTTCAGATAAAGGTGACAACTTTTAGAGACACGTACCAATATGTATTGCCATTTTGAAATCCACCATTACCAGTAACAATTACTATTATTGTGAAGTTCTACTGGGTAAAATGTATAATATCAGCAGCAGTTACAGATATTAGCACCCTTGCTGTTCCTCCAATGTGTTAGTAAAACATAAGGGAAAGTGTCTGCATCCCAAATGGAAAGTGTGCCAAGCTTTGTCAAGAGACAGCAGATAGGCTAACTGGAAACCAGAGCTTTCCCGTACAAAGCTTTGAATCTCAGCCTGCAACACGTTAACTCAAAACTCCACAGCAGATCATGATGCAAGATGTCAAATCATGAATAATTAAAGGGCATCGTTGATTCGGCACTCATGGGTATAATGTACTTCCAGCATCCGTGGGGATTATCTTTTTTATTAGCAGAAGCAGTAAAATATGATATTTCAAAAGCATCATGGGCATGACCACAAGCCATACGTGTTACACTCAGCCCTAATAAATACTGTACATGGGATTACCACCATAGTACTTTATTATTCAGATTTTCCTGACACAGCAAAGCCTCTGTATTAATAAATATAAATCTCTATGTTTTGAATAAAAGGCAGAAATCACAAACCATATTCAATAGTGTTATGTTAGAGATTATACCTTTGTATAATGACAGGGTATATGCATCCTGTATATCAGGGATATGCAATTAGTGGACCTCCAGCCATTGCAGAACTACAACTTCCATGAGGCATAGCAAAACTCTGACAGCCACAAGCATGACACCTAGAGGCAGAGGCATGATGGGACTTGTAGTTTTGCAACAGCTGGAGGTCCGCTAATTGCATATCCCTGCTGTATATGAACAGATTCTGTCAGGAACTTATGCGCTCCTGCTTCGTCATAGCTACTGGTTCAAGTATCCTGGTTTTGGCTATGGCATTCTCCTTGTCTGTCTGTCCACCTGCAAGGTGATTGATTGTGGCCAGACTCTAGGTGGAAACCAAACCTGATATAAGCTAGCCAAGCTTGCAGTCTCATGCTTGTGATAGAGTGTGTAATACCTGATCAAGCTGCCTGTTTGTCTGCCCTGCTCTGCTAGACTGGATTTCCCAGTGTATGACCCTGGATCATATATTTAAGACTATTCCCCAGAACTCCGCCTGCCTTTTACCTGGACTGTTATTGAACCACTCTGCCTGTCTGCCAACCGCAGGTACCAGTTTGCTCTGCTCAGTTTGCGCCTGCCCTGGCGTGGTAGCCAGGCACTATAGCATTATGTATAAGACCTGAGGGCAACCGAGTGCCAGTAGGGCTGCTTGCCTTATGGATAAGGGGGCTGCTAGAGATGAAGAACACAGCAGTCAGCTATAGTGTCTGACCACCTGCGTTAGGGGTAAGTTTGGCAGATTTTATCTGCCTTTGCTATGTCTCATTTTTATTTATTTTTTAAACCCACGTAAATGCATTTTCTTATTAATGCTATCACTTTTAAAAACCTTTTACAGCTGAATTTCTGTGACAGGGCAGCAGAGCAAGTAACTTACTAATTAAAAATAATTACCTATATAATGGCTAGTTGAGAATCTTTCAGTTTTGCCCTAATTGGAAAAGGCGATGAATCTTGCCCGTGTGACTATTTGTGGACTAGTCCACCTACCTAGTGTTTCCCACCAAAACTAAATGCGGATAGGGCTAGACCATACTACTACATGCCCTACTACTGTACACTCCATACTCTTCTAGAGGGATCCTTAGCTGTCCTCTATGCTTGCTTTTGTGTGTCATTATTTCGATATGTTTATCCGATTTTTTTTTTTTGTTTCATAAAATTGTTTATCCGATTTACCATGCTGTAACATTCATGCTTTTATGTGCACCACATTTCAATTCGAATATATATATTGAAGACATAAAAGGTGATGAATCCACGGAGAACCCATAATTTTTTAGCAATGACATGATAGGGAAAATGTAGCTTTAATCTTAAGAGACATGGGGGTTGATTTACTAAAGACAAATAGAGTGTGCACTTTGCAAGTGCAGTTGCTCCATAGCTTAGTAAATGAGGTGAAGCTAAACTTTGCAAAGAATAACAAATCACATACGAGTAAAATAAAAAAAAAACAAAAAAAAAACACAGAATTGGCTGATGGATGTCAGCAGAGCTTCGCCACATTAACTAAGTTCTGGAGCATCTGCACTTGAAGAGTGCAACTACACTTTAAAAGTACACAGTCCATTTGCCTTTAGTAAACCCAACCCCTTGGTTTAATCTTTGCACTCAGCATAATGCTTCACTGGCATAGCTGCTGAAAATACAACTCATACCAAGAAATCTTTATTTTTTTTACAGAATTACAAATACAGTATATGTACAGCAAAACGTATTAAAACGCATTACCTCAGTTTATGTGTCTGAATTTTAGATCCCAGAAGAAGCTTAAATGTATTAACCAAAGGCTTTTTTTTCTGAGGATTAAATCCGTCTAATGCTTGATCAAATACTTCAAGTTCAGTTGTGAAAGATTCTATGTCACAACCTAAAAGTTGTGCTAGGATGACCAATGAATGCAGTATACAGGTGGACACGGCATGATACAACTGCTCGCTGAGCGATTCTGGAAATAAAAGATGCAACCAATTAAAACATGTTCACATTTACAAAGCCTCTTAACTGAATTTAGTGTACTTTGTTCAGCTGTTCAACTAAACTTGTGGTCAGCCTCCCCAGATACAATGTAATCAATCAATCCAAAATGCAGAAACTATTTACAAAAACAAGATGTACTGTACACTGTTAGTTCTTAAAAAAGTCCTACAAAGTAAACATTACACAAGCATTATTGTGTATTACACAAAACATGGACAAACTACACAAAACATTATACAAGGGCCTTCTATTGAAAAGGAACTTAACAATAGAGTACTCTCTATAGGTACTCCCAACATAAGTAGGTTTTATGTGAGCAAATGTTTTGTTGCTATTTTCTGCAAATACACATTATCAAGTTTGAATGCATATTTTCTTGCTTGTAGCACTATATTTCTGTATTATTGTGTTCCCACATTATTTGCATTTCAGGGAATATTGTACTGACAAAAATATTCAGGCAGTCATTGCTGACCTCTTGAATATGTACTTTCCTGTCTCCCATGCTGCTCTTATTATTATTATTTAAGATACTTGTATAGCGCCGTCAATTTACGCAGCGCTTTACATATACATTCAATGACATAAGCCTTTAAAAATCTTTTTTTCAGGACTAGATCACAAAAGAGTTCGCCCAGACCAAGCCTCACTTTGACATGTTTCACACAAAAATGGTCTTAACCATATAGATGAAATTGTAACTATAGGCAAAACTTTTTTTTTCAATTTGGGTGGAGTAAGGGAGGGGTCACAACCCCTGTCAGTTTACTTTTTGCTGTCTGTGTCACATTGGGGAGATTTCCCTTCACTTCCTGCCTCATAGACAAAACAGGAGGTGAGAGGAAACCCCTACAAAATTAAGGGAATCCCTTTGGAGCCCCCAGGTCACCAGAACTAAAATCCCCAATGGAAGATTTCCCCCCTATAACTTTTCTGGGAAGAACGCAAAATTTGGGACTTTCTTTTACTTTTGATTTCAATAATAATGGTAAACTGGACAAATAAAGAGGGTGAATCTCCCTAATGGGGGCACAGACAACAATATAAACTGACAAGTGTTCTAATCCCACTACTCTCTATCCAAAATGAAAAAATAAGTTTTGCCTTTAGTTGCACTTTAAGGCTGATATCATTGGAGTGTGGCCGACTTGCTTGTTTATTTCATGTGGGTAGCTCCATCGACTGGCACCTGAAACCACAGATATGGGTGGCTTGTGGGCTTTGAGTGGCAGTTCCCTTTGGTATGTAGCATAGAAAGACTTTTCAAACATGCAAAAAAAAGATACCAAAAACAGTTGAGTATGAAAACATTACTATAAGTAGAAAGCAAATTCGGGTTTGAATGGGACAGCTGAGGATTTCTCAATGTTTAAAGTGACCCTGTCACCACTTCTAAACACAAGGCAGCCTGTAAAAGAGGAGTGAATCATATATGCCTTGTGTTTAGAAGTGGCTTTGTGAAGACAGGGTCACTTTAATGAGTAATAAACTTAGTGCCACAAGCCACAACATGCACTCAAAATATAAATGCACATTAGTATAGCAGGATTTATATCAATGCATTATTCAAACGTTCACTAAAACTCACGCTTTACAGTGTTTGTTACCCCAACATTTCATATTCCTGATATGTGCCTGCTGTACCATGTACTTTTGTGAAAATGTACCCTGTTCTCTTTGTATTGCTTCCTTTGTGTGTTCCTGCTTTGTGTGTTCCTGCCAGTCCCTCTCCTTTCCTGTTAAAAACTGACCACACTAAGCAGGAGAGCACACAGTCAGTTCTCTAGCTATGTTGGTAACTCTCCTCCAATGATCAGACTTGTCCTGACATGCCTCCCCTGCACAGCCTTTCACTGGGAATCTCAATGTACTGCTGCTTCTCCTCCCCCTAGTTCTTATGTAGCTGAGAACAGAGGGAATGTGATCACTTATAAAAAAGGGAAAAGGCATTTACAATGTTTTAGACACAAATGTTTTGTCTTTCATTTCTATTTTAAACTGAATAGATTGTGATCATTTACAATCACTTTAAGACACATTACCACAATGGAAGGTAATGCACTGTATATGTGCGTTGCTATTCATACGAAATAGCACTCTAATGTACATGGGTATTAAAACAAGTAAAGGTGTGAATAGGCCCTAAAAGGTAAAATGTGTATATTCTTGTGGGTGCAACTAACTTAGATAGTTGATAGATGAGTATATGTGTCTTACATTGATGATTTTAAATTTTTCTTATAATTTTGCAGAGAATAGTAACTGAGACACCTTAGGGAAAAAGCAATTAGACAGGTTATTCAGTGACAGACATTTTCTATGTTAAGTCTATGGCCATCTTATGTTTTGGTGTCCTATTGTAAGAAAATGATATAACGTTGCTTACCAGTTAAAATCAAGATGTATTCCCAGCAGATACTAAATATTAAAAAACACCATTTACTACAGAAATCTATTGATGAATGTATTGCTCAGACTGAAAGTAAGCTGGTTATAGCTGGTTAGTTTTACTTTTTTTTGTTCAATCAGCGCGCTGACTGATCAGCAACAGTTATCCAGGTTGTCCTTTCTATGGGTGTCACTAGGACCCAATACACGAGGCTAACTTCGGGGGGTTTGTTGCTGGGTGCACTGGTTCTAGTGACATCCAATTGACATGCACTGCTAATAGGAGTGATCTCCTGCCAACAAAATCCTAAATATTTCCAGTGTCTTTTTCAGAACATTTCTCCATTGACCACCCAATGTAAAGGGAAACTTCTACAGTCACCAACTGTGTAACGGGCACTTCTTCAATGACCATCATGTAAGGGGGCACTACCCCACCAATACCAAATGTAAGGGTGCATGTCTCTATTGATCATTAGTGTAAAAGTGAAACTACTCCATGGAACACCAATTTAAGTGGCCACTTGTCTACTGAC